>JAVKOQ010000215.1:0-88826 GCA_031835245.1 Balamuthia mandrillaris
ACCACTGCGGTGGAGAAAGGCAATCCGTACCTGCGAGAGGTGCTGCAACAGCTGCACGGACGGGGGCGGCTCCTCTCGGAGGAGCAGCTGGGCCGGAAAGTGGACCTCTGCAAGAACCTGTTGGGTCCGGAAGGAGCCGCTCTCGTGGCGGATGGACTCAAACGAAACGCCACCGCTAACGCCATTCTGCTCGGCGCTGATGAGGTAATGGTCTTCTTCTTTTTCTCCTTCTTCATGCTATGACGGTTGTAACGTTGGCTAAGACTTGAGAGAAAGATAGGCGCAGAAGGAGCACGAGCCATCGCTACCGCGTTGCTTACAAATAAGAGCCTTAGAACGGTGTTTCTGGGGTGCAATGATATCGGTGCGGAGGGTGCTCGCGCCCTTGCCAGCGCCCTTCAAATCAACACTACCGTCAAAGGTACCAATTTCTCTTCTTTCTTTCTCTTTCTCTTTCTCTTTCTTCTTTCTTCTTTCTTCTTTCTTCTTTCTTCTTTCTCTTTCTTCTTTCCTCTTTCCTCTTTCTCTTTCCTCTTTCCTCTTTCTGATTTTGTTAACACCAAAAAGGTTTATGGCTGAAGCGAAACAATATCAGGGCGGAGGGGGTGTCAGCATTGGTGTCCAGCCTTCTGACGCGTTCCTCCCCGTTACTGGTGTTGGATTTAGTGTATAACCACATAGGACTCGACGGCATCCCTCCTTTAGTGTCCCTATTGTTAGTTCATCTTTGTTACTTGGTTTTTTCTTTCTATCTTATGCTAACCACTGTCTTTGTTAAAACTAAACAAAAGAAAAGCACAAAGCAGCCCAGTGGTGCTCTATCTATCGGGTAACAGACTAGGCGCTGAAGGAGCAAGGCAACTAGTAGAGGCACTGCAACACAATGCCATCTTGCGAGAACTGTATCTGGATGTAAATGAGATCGGAGACGAGGGGGCGAAGGCCATTGCCTCCATGTGGCTGCACAGACAACCACCACAAGAACTGGGAGAGAACGAAAGGCGATGTTCTCTTCCGGATTTGCGTGTGTTAACTCTCAGCAGCAACGACATCGGAGATGAAGGAGCTGTTGCTCTGGCTGACTGTCTTTCCAATGGCTCTTCTTCCCTCAAATTGTATGTTATTCTTCTTCTTCTCTCTTCTATTACTTTAACATTTGTACTACTATCACAGCTTGAGCTTGGGATACTGGCGAAGCACAAAAATCATGGGTGGTAAACCAAACAGGATAGGGGATGAGGGAGGCAAGGCCTTAGCTCGAATGCTTGCCCTCAACAACAGTCTCATTAAACTGGACTTGCAGGGTAACCTCATCACCTCCGCTACCGCCGTAAGCATTGCCTCTGCTCTTTCTCATCAGAACACCACGCTATTGAGCCTCAACCTGAACGGCAACAGAGGTTTGGGCACGGAAGGAGTAACTGCTCTTGCTCGGGGCCTATCAACGACCAACAACTATGGACAACCTCTTTCGTCTCTCGTTGAACTGAACCTGATGGGCTGCATCAACAAGGACGAGGATTTGCTTCCGTTGAACGAAATGTTAGAAAGTAATCACCGTTTGTTGAGAGTAGTTGTCGGTGGCCCCCAGAGATTTGATGTGCAGAGAAAGAGGATGAGACAGCTGTTAAAGACAAATTTGCAACACTTTCTCAAAGAGAACGAGAGCGGTATGAACGATGGTGAACAAGAAGGAGAACTGCAAACAGGTCGCTCGGAGGAGACAGCAATGGAAATTGTGGAGAGGAGGAAGCGAGTACAAATGAGAGATGAGGAAATACACGCCCTTCATTCTGATATCATTAGCACGTTCAGAACGCCTTTCCCGCAATCAAAAGGAGAAGGTGATAAAGAGAATGAAGACGAGGAGACGGAAGAGCAAGCCAAACATCATAAGCCAAAGCAAAAAGTCAGCAAAAAGACAGTGCAAGTTCCTCCTCATAACGCTGAATGTCTTCCAAGGCCCCTTTTACTCGTTCCACCGCCGCTGATGTACGTTTTCTCTTCGTTTCTCTTCTCTCTCTTTCTCTCGGGCTAACAACGAGAAAATGAATTCTTGCAATGAACAGAGAACACATCAAGAAGAAACCTCTTGCCCAACACTCTGATCAGCTGCTTCGCACATGTATACGACTCAAGTTAACGCAAGAACTGGAGCACTTGCAACTGCTTCAAAAAGAATGGCTGAGCAAGGATGCCGCCTCCTCCGGACAGCTTCAACGTATCAAGGAAGAAGCCACAAAAGAAGGCCTGTGGCCGATGCAGGATTGTGCTAACGCTCATTATGTTCTGGCTCAAGAACTGACGTCCTCTTCACTTAGCAATGATCACCTCCAGCAGAAAGTTAAGATAATCCGAAAACTTTGCTCTTCTCTGAAGCAGTCCACTAGCAGTGATGCTGTTCTAAGCTTTTAGTTCTCTTCTCTCGTTTAAAATTGTAAGCTTGGTGGAAAATGACTTGTACGGAGAGAAACCAAAAAAAAAAATGGGGAAGAAAGGGAGACAAAGAATAAATAAAAACAGAGAAACAAAAAAGTGGAACTCTAAACAGAACTGTAGGTTCCGCGTTTCGCATATTTGCCTAGCCAGGGCAGTTCCCACTGATCAAGAACACCAAAAAATGTCTCGTTAGTGAGTTATTCGGTGTGTACCCAAAACTAACCAAGGTTACCTCTAAATGGCCGGACTTAGCAGCCGGTGCGGACTTTATGGTAATCACGAGTGCCAAGACCAGGTAGCCCAAAAAGCCAAACATCCAAAAGAACCCACCAACGTGCACGGTAGCTCCCAGAATAGCGTCGAGGATGATTAAAGGAATGATGACGCAGACGAACCATGTTGCTCCGAGAATCATGCCCTGTCGTCCGTGGAAGAGGATGAACTGGTGGCCCCCGCTGGAGCTCACTTTCTCAATACCCCAAATAATGAGGCCTCCCCAGAACAGAAATAAATAGCCCAGAGCGATCACTACAATCCCCGGTAGTCCTGATCTGGTGTTGTTGCAAAGCAAGAAAACAAACAAAAGAAGTGTCGGGCATCGCGATGATCAATCAGCAGGGAGAGCAAGTGTTAGTGCAACAAGATGACAGAAATGACTCACGCTGATTCCGCCATGATAATTCTTGTGGCAAGGATTCCCAAGTGGCACAACAGCTCCGTTTGGTTGTTTTGCTTCAAGAAGGCACAAACTGACTGAAGCAAAAATACTTCCTTCTGGCACACGCACGAGTATTACATGTGTTAAATTATTGGAATGCAAAGCATCTCAACAATGCATGCTCTGCCGAACAGACAGAGTGGGGGGATAGGCAGAGAAGGGCGACAAGATCAAGTTGTTTGTGTACAGAAACATGCATCTTCATTGTTCCATTGTTTGTGGGGTTTCTACAACGTGTTGTTCCTGCTTTGTCTTCTCCGTCTCTTCCTGCTGTTCCCCTGTTCCTTCTTCGTTGGTTGTTGTTGCTTTCGTTCGTTCGCCGCCTACACTACCACGGCCAAGCGTGATGACCAGAACAGTAATATTGTCCAAAGACTCGCGAGCAAATGCTTCTTTTGTGAGGGCCGCGCTGGCATCGGCCGGCGACATGTGTCGTTCTTCCAAAAGTTTCTTGGTGTAGGTAACAGCGTCTTCGTTGGAGAAGACGTCCCAAAAGCCGTCGCTGGCTAAAAGAATAAACTCGTCTGTGTTAGGATTCAGCGTTTCTTCCACAATTTCGGGGCTGCCGGAGACTAGCCACTGATCTTTTGATTTTTTGGGGTCCTTGTAAAAGGTATCGCCCAAGGCCCGTGATACCGCCAGTCCTCCTCTTTGCCCATCCCCTTGATACACCCTTTTCGTTTGTAGGAGAGAAATGAAAGAGGAGAGCGAATGAAGATGAGAATGGTCCAGTGAGAAGAATAAGAGAAGAAAACAAGTAAACTGACCTGAAAGGACCCATCGGTATGTTGAAGAACGATCCTTTTTTGACGACACCGCCCGCCGCTTCTATTCGCTGTCGTTCACTTTCTTTGTCTGGTTTGTGATCAAATGATAGCAACACCGGCTTTCCTGGTTTGTTTTTCAAGTAGATCGTAAGAGAAAAAGTGAGGGGAGAGAGAGAGAGAGAGAGAAAGTGAGGAGAGAGAGAGAGAGAGAAAGAGAGAGAAGGAGAGAGAGAGGAGGGAGAGCAGAAAGAAGCGAGCTCAAACCTTCTCTACACAAAACGGCACGCGAGTCGCCAACGTTGGCTGCATAGAGGTTAAAGCCTTTGAGTAGCACCATGCAGGCGGTGGTTCCATCCGTGGCGCCCGCCATCTCGTAGCGGAGGGCATACCTTTCATCGGTGAGAGAGCAGGCCTCGTCTAAGGCTTGCTGAGGGGCTTGTGGGAAGTTCTCACTGCCAGCAAGGTGTTGATGGAGGTAGGCTCGGGCAAAACTGGAGGCCAATTGACCGCCATGTCCGTCGTAGACCGCAAAAAAGGCGCATGCTTCTCCATCACTCACGCACTCGCCCTCCTCCTCCGACTCTGTTTCAGAGCTATTCTCTGCAGGAGAAGAAGTGGCGTCCGGTTTTTTGAAAAGGTCGGGGGAGAGAGGCGCCCGCTTTTTTAGCCCCAACACCGCGCGGTAGCGGTCTTCCATGTAAGGTCTCCGCCCTTGAATGTCGTTGGCACCGAACCGCAGGTTCAGCGGACCCCAACCTCCTTCGCCTCCACTTTCATTTTGTGTAGCGGTTGTTGTTGCAGCGCTCTCGCTCCGATCCATTGTGTACAAAGGCCACCGTTGAAGATGAGGGGGAAAAAAAAGAAAAAGGAAGGGAAAAAACAAACTAAAGATAACTTCACAACAAACAGTCCAAAGGCTTTACTACAGACCTCTCTTCTCGGGTCTACTCTCTCTGCAAAGAATAAAAAAGTGACGGTTTCCTGGCTTTCTTCCCTGTGGGCCACCCTTCCCGTCGAATAACGGCATTTGGCCGACGCCAGAGAATCTCTTTTTTACGGCAAGAAACCATCTATTTTGACCCTCAGGTCGATTTTCCCGCCAAAACCATGCCCGTTACCTCCTCCTCCTCCCGACCGCTCCACCATAGACAGCCGGAAAGGCTAAGATGCGGATAAAGTTACTGCATGAAGAAAGCTTGAAAAGAACTCTGCTACTCGAAGAGAAGGAAGGAAAGCAGGGGTTTTATTCCGTGGAATAAAAAAACGTAGGGAACGACAAGGGAGGAAAGACGAGAGGGGAGGATGGAGTGCCAGAGGCGGCAGCAGTTCATGGAGGAGTTGCGGCAAATGGACGAGCTCTATGCGGAGGTTAACGCGGAGGAACGGTTCCTGCTGCAGTCCACCGTCACGCATTGTCATTCCTGGATCTTGACGTGCACGGATCTCCACGAGCAGGTGTGGGAAAAGGAGTTCTTCTATGAAGACGTTCGCAAGCAGGTTTGTTGGAGTCCTGCTTTTTTATCTTTGCAATCCTTCGTTAACGTCTGAACATTCAGAAACGAGCTGGGAGCATAGAGAATGAGAACTGGCGACACTACTTCAGCCGCTTGCGGACAGCCTTGCAAGCAGATAACGTATTCCTAGCATTGAAGGACGACGACACCATGGAGGTGAGCGTCTGGTACTTTCACGAAGGGGCCCAAGTGTCAACCTCGTTTTTGCTAGCACCCATCCGCCGTGCAGAAGCTCGTTCCAAGATTTGTGACATAGTGTTCGAGCTGATGTCTGTTGCTCGCAAAGCAAAACAAATGCAACAAGGTAAACATCTACCTACTTCAAATCCGTTTGATGTTTTTGATCTCATATCTTCACGTAGCTACACAAGAGTTACAGGAATCTCTTGAACGACAGAAGGTACCCAAAGACCAACTTATCTCCCATCGTGCAATCTTTTCCAAATAGTCACACAACGAACACTTGGATTTTTTTAAAAAAATAGGAAGAACTATCACAATCCATGAAAGAGAACAAGCCATCGCAGGATATGAATAGCTTCTCCACTGACCCATCGACTCAGGCAAGCCTTTCCGCATCACAGTCATGCCCACAAACAAACATACTCAAGCGCACGACGTCTTCGGCCTCGTTTGGTACATAAGTTGCCCTTTGCAATGTTGCTCGTTCTTGGCTTGTGCGAATTCTCATTTCCAACAACAAAAAGGAGCTGGTGAAGTCGTTAGCACGTCAGTAAAGACGAACATGGGCAAAGCAAAGAAAAGGCGTGTTGGGTACTCCATTGTCAACCCAAGACTGAAGAGGTATATCACTCTCTCTGAAGCATTTTGATTTCCGTTCTAATGTGCGTTGCACTCCCTCAAAAATAGGTTTCAAGGAGGCAAAGGCGCTAAAATAGTGCCAAAAGGGGCGAGAATCGAAGGAATAAGCGGAGAGTTAGAACAACCATGACAATAAAAAGATAAACGTTGTTGTTTCTTTCCGATGGTTTCCTTATTCGTTATTGGAATACTTTCTTTATTCGGAAAAATATCAAAAACCCCTTCGAAGAAGAATACCATTCGTTTTCGTTGCCAACGAAACCACCAACTTTTCTTGCTAAAGAAAACGCAAAAAGATAATCAAACCGAAACAAAACGAAAGACAAACGGTCAGCGATAGAATGCAGGGTCAAAGAGCAAGCCCTGCCATCCCTCAATACGCCGATGGAGACACGGTCTTTATATACTCGTACGTGCTTCAAGCTCCTTGCAGGAAGTGTCGCAAAGCACCCTCTCCATTCTGAATGAACACACCCCTTCTCAACGGGTTTGTTGCTATTGAAAAGGCTCCGAAAGGTATGGCAAGGCGTGAAGACATTTGAAGTGGGATTTGAAGGTAGCGATCCCATGCTGAAGGTAGGTACAAAAATCAGGGCCATACAAACTGCCAGAACTCCAGACCATTTCAAGGTTACCACCATGGATGGCAACATGCTGCTACTCCTCAAGTTCGACAACAAGAGCTCCAAAAAGAAGAGTCGATTTAATCCTTCTCAACCATCTAAGGAGCTGAGGTGGAACGCTCTGTTGTACAACAAAGGCCCACCATACGCTTGTGTGGTGGTATGATTTCTTTGTGTTCACATTCCTTCCCGACCTCTCTCTCTCTCTCTCTCTCTCTCTCTGTTGCTGAACTGTTTGCTATGGTTGTTCATTTTGAAAAACAGCGGCGCTTCCAGAGTGGCGGTATCTCTTTCACGGTCGAGTTTGCTGATCGTGACAAAGAGCCTTGGGTCATTCAAGGAAACTCAGCGGTTCCCATCGCCTTGATGAATGCCCTCTTGCAAGGACGCATGCCCGAAGGATCTGGGGCAACAATATTCAAGATAACAAAGGGGGACAAAGAGATAGGCAAAGTGGAGAGGAACCTGAATAGCACAGTGCGCAGCAATTCTCAATGTTGGATTATTCACAATCTAATGTTAGAATGTTTGAACTGCAGGTAGTGGGCCTCTCTGAGAGTTACAGAGTAATCATTGCTTCTGGCGAGGATGTTTGGCTCATTCTTGGATGCGTCCATATTATGCTGTGCGTACCCGCGCACAAGTAAACGTTTCCTGCTCAGTGGACCTCAATCCATGCTGGCAGAGGTCATGAGGGTGTAGCTGTACTTTCCACGATGTTATACCATTCTTCTAAGACTACGAAATATAAATCTGTTCTTCGGACAAAGAAAAAAAGAACGAAACTATGTATGTTGTATCCTCTAATGTCAACAAGAGATAAAAGCATTGGTCTACAGGAGGGAGGAGTTAACTATCACCCATAGTGAGGTGGTATCGTAATGTGCTCCACATTTATCAATCGCTGTTCCTTCCCACGAAGCGGTAATGCGGTACCTTCAACAACGGAATGTAAGGCACTCCTCCAAAGCTCTCTGTCACGCTTCTCACGCGGAACTTGGAGCAAAGGTAAGGCAGATGGTCGCGGTTAAGGTGAACGTTATCCTGAGCGAAGAAGACGGGCCAGAAGGTGCGCACAAACCAAGAATGTTGCTTGGTGAGGCCATGGGAAGGATACCTACGGCTGACGTAAAAGTCCACCGCACCAAGCACACCCCCTCTGCCGCTAGTGGTCACCACCTCCTTGACCTTGAGCCCTTCCGCAGGTTCTTCCACCAGCTCGTCGTCCTTGGTCTTAAGCAGGTTGAAGCGAACGTTTTCAAGGACAGAGAACCAGTCGGGAATCATTGTCAACGAGTAGGAGAAAGTGACGAGGTCAGCCTTGGCGCCGTCGGGAAGGACGAAGGTGGTGGCGTCGGCCTCCACGCAGGTCACGTTCTTCCAGCGGTGCTCCTCGATCCTCTTCTTGGCCACTTTGAGCAAGGAGCCACTTAAGTCCACCAAGTAGATGGCTTCAAAGTGGTCCAAGCCACTCGCCGCCTGTTCCATCAGCTCCAGGTTGCTGCCTGTGCCAGCTCCAAGGTCCACCCACACCAGTTTCTTTTGCGTCTTGTTGTCTTTGGTGAGCCTCAGTTCGGCTACCAACGAGGCAAAGAGTTCCTCCCTTCCGTGCAGCAGTCGCTTTCGGTAGGCATCGTAGCTGAAGGCCTGTCCTTTGTAGAAACTCTCCAAGCGAGCTTTGTGCGTGTCTCCTTTGATGGGGCTGAACAGGATGTGAAACAGCGTTTTGATCTCGCCGAGGATACCAAACAGCAACGAGAAGAAGAACTGCAGCATGACGCGCGCTGGAGTGATGGCTATCTCGTAAAGCCTACAGAGCAACGTTGGCAACCCTGTGTGCTTGAAATGCCACTGTAGGTGCTTCATTTCCCGCTTTGCTTTCTTCTTCGTCGTCTTTTTCCTCCAATTAATGATTCGCGTCTCATCATGACGACATTACAGAGAGAAAGGCAAGAGAGAGAGAGGGACAGGGAGAGAGACAAGCAAAAGAGAGAGAGAGAGAGAGAGAGAGAGAAAGAGAGAGAGGTGGAGAGAGGAAGACGAAAAAGAGACGCTCTGCAAGCATGATACATTCATTTTTCGGTTTTCTTTCTTTAACGTGTTGCTGAATGAAACAAAAAAACGAGTCATTTCTGTATTTCTCAACCAGTTAGGAACGCAGACGAGTCACACTGCTTGTGTCTTCACCCTGTTCCACAAAATAATTGGAGGGTTAAGAAGTCGGAAGCTTTAGGACAAAACAAACAAGGAGATCAAAAAGAGTAAAAGGAACAGAGAACCTTGGGAGGTATTCCTGCCCGCCAAACATTCAGCCGTTTGAAATATTCCTCTGTCAAGGCACGGCACCTTTGTCCTGCTTGAGAGCCCTCCGTCCAGTAGCACTCCTCCACCGCCTCTACCAGCATGGTCATTTCCACGTCGGCAACCAACAGCTCAAAGTTTCTTTGCGCTCTGGCAATTTCGTGAGCCGCTGGATCACGAACAGGAAAGTCCTCATCGTTGAAGTCAGGAGCCACAGGCTCCACCAGCGGATCGTTTTCGCGGGGATATGTAGACATGCTTCAAGCTCCTGTTTTTTTTTTTTTTTTCAATTACCCACTTCCTCTCGAGCGGTGGTACTTGCCTCCTGCTGCTGCTGTGCCCCTTTTTTGTTTTGTTTTTTTTTTCTTTTTTTTTTGTTGCTCGGATTTCTTACAACGACCCCTCAAACGTTAATTGTTTTTTTTTTTTTTTTTGGCTTCTTTTATATTTCTTTTGCTGGTTAGCGCGTACGATTTTGCGCCGCCGTAGTTAGTACCGGAAACGTTTCTTGAAGCGCTCAAAGGCGAGGTCGTCGGTGGCTTGGTTGCGTCTATCCGGACGGGGTTGGTTGGCGTTGTTGCTATCGCCGTGCTGGTGTTGCTGATCCTGTCCTTTCCTCTCGTTGTCCCCGCGTTTTCTGTTGGCTCGAACCACTTGAGTGATGGAGCTTGGTCGCTGGACTGTAACAATTGTAAGAAACGAGAAAAAAGAAAACACAAGAAGGTGAGGTATTTTTGCGGATGCAAAGGAGGAAAAAAAAAACGTACAGCGAGTATTGTAGCCCACGTCTTCAGGTTCTGGTGCCGTCTTTCCTTCTAGTATTTGTTTTTTCGCCTCTTCAGTTGCTTCAATGTTTCTCAGCTTGAACCTTTACACATTCCACAAACAAAAGTCAAATTGAGCAGAGAGAGAGAGAGAGAGAGAGATACATACTCCATAGGGAGTTCAACTTCCTGAATTCCCGTCAACCAGCTCTCGCTAATGGTGTCATCGCTGCGAGGCTTCTCCTCTACCCGGAGATGTTCCGGTATCTCATACAATCGCCTCTCTGCTTCCTTCAACATAAGCATGTCTATTTGTTCCTCTTCAATCATTACCTCCGTCTTTGCCCGTCCCTCACCTTCATTCTTCTTCCTTTCCTCCTGCAGTTGCTTCTTGTCGGCGATAACCTTCTCCAAGGTCATGCCCTTTTCCTGTAATGTGCGTTCCAAGGACTCCCTTGCCTTTTTCATTCGAAACTCCATCAGTCCTTCTTGTATATACTTCTCACTGTTGTTTTTGTTGCCGTAAGTAACACAAGCTAAATATAAAAGAGAGGAAGAAGAAGCACGAACAGCATAGGATCGATCGTCTGGCTGCCTTCTGCTTCTTTTTGAACCGTAAAAGTAGAGTTCATGTATCCTTCACCCTCTCCGTCTGTCACAGGGTACATGACTCCCTTCTCTGCAATAGCTGACAGCACTACTTCACTGATTCGTGGAAGGCACAAGCGAAAAAGCAAAGGTTAACTCAGATCTGCAGGCAAAAAACGAACAAACAGACTCAAAAATAAAGAACAGTAGCTAACCTGGTAGCGTCTGCCTCACAGCCTCTAATGCGTGTTCTGTCTTTGTGTATCCGTTTCGTTTCGCGCAAGAGTTGTCTGATGATGGGAGAGATTCAGATGGGCAAAATATTAGAATATAAAAGAAAGGAGGAAGCCAGTGGAGCCGCTACGCACGAAAGATCTTCCTCTTCCTCTTCCTCTTCTTCCTCGCGGGTCGCTCGTGTTTGCTTTGTGTCTGCCTGTTCTTTCTCCGCAGCAGCAACACCCACGTCGTTCTGTTGCTTTTGCCTCAGGCGAACAGCCTTCTTCTTGCTTTTCTTCCTAAAGGTCACAACGGTACCCGCAGCCCCCTTCTCGTTTCCGTTCGCCTCCACGGGCACCACCCCAGGTTCCTCCATCGTTTTCTCCGTTTTCTTTTGAAAACGAAATCAAAAAAAAAGAAACTTTTCCTTTCCAGCAGCATTTGTGCTGGTGGTGACCACAACATGGATGCACATGTTGCGTATCGTATTAATCCACGTTATGCTTCAAAAAAGTCAAATCTCCCGCCTCTCTCTTTTCTCCAATTCGGCCAACTGCATCATCTTTTTCTCTTTCTCTCTCTCTCTCTCTCTCCCTCTCTCCCTGTCGGCCACCACTACGCGGCTTAGTATTACTACCTTAATTCTCCTAGTTCTCCGCGGTCGTTCTGTTCTGCCTTTTTTCTTTTCTTGTTATTTCTTGCTTTTTCTTTTTATTATTTCCAACCACACCCCAAAACACTCTTTAATACGCACGCACGTTCCTCCCCTTTTCCCTCCCTGCTGCTTGTGGCTCCGCTGGGCGCATACACATAAAAAAAAAGGGTAACAACTAACTGCAAGAGCTGCAGTAACGCGCTACTTTAAAAAAAAAAAGATGGAATGGTTCCCGAGTTTTGAGAAAGGCTACGCAAGGTTGGAGCAAGAGGGCTCGCCTTGGTGCGTCGTGAACTTGCTGGCGGTTGTTCAGTGGATGAGGGAGAGCCTCTACGTGCCGGTGCTCATCTCCGTCGTCTACGCCGTCACCATCTTCGGCCTACAAAGGTACATGCGCACGAAGGAACCCTTCTCCCTGCGGCGGCCTTTGATCCTGTGGAACGCCTTTCTTGCTCTCTACAGCATCATAGCAGCCGTGAGCACTGTCCCTACTTTTATTTATGATATTTACAGCCTCGGCTTCTTGGGAGAGCTCTGCATGTCCTCCACGGAGGGCTACATGACTCCTTGGTACATTGTCTTCGCCTTTTCCAAAATTTTGGAGCTCGTGGACACGCTCTTCATAGTCCTGCGCAAGCGACCGCTCATCTTCCTTCACTGGTACCACCACATCGCTACGTTGATCTTCTGTTGGGAGTGTGTTGGATTGGGCACTTCAACTGGCAGTACGCTCTCTCTCTCTCTCTCTCTCTCTCTCTCTCGTCGTTTCTTTCTGGGTCGTTTCTTTTCTCCTTTCACTACCAAACTTTTGTCTCACTCCTCCGTTTTGTATTGTAGCATGGTTTATGGCGATGAACTTAGTAGTGCACTCGATCATGTACTCGTACTACTGCCTGTCCGCCATGGGCTACCGCTTCAGCCAGGTCTCTCGCCTCTCCATCACGTGCTTGCAAATCCTGCAGATGTTGATGGGGATCACGGTAATCACCAGCCAGATCCTCTATTGCCCCTACTATCCCGAGCGCAACACCTACACCGGCCTCCTCATGTACCTCTCCTACGCCATTTTGTTCATCCGCTTCTTCGTGTCCAACCTCTTTGGCAGCAAGAGGCAACACCAGCCCTCTTCAGTTCCACCAAAGAAAAAAGAGGCCTAAACAAGCCAACCAAAAAACCTTAGCCTGAACCCATAGGGGGAGCCACTTCGGGTAATAAAAATAATTTCTTCAGTAGCAAAAAACGAGATATTATCAATAGCATTTGCTCTTGTGTTCTTGTGTTGTGGAAGCAATGGAGAGCGGAGGCGCGGCTCTGTTTAGCACCAAGAACACAACCGTTGTCCATTCCAGGAGCCCCAACACCTCATTCTAATCTCTCCAGGGACGGGCCTCATCCCTTGTACGCCCTTTTGAACAACGTATCTTGCCAACGAAATAGCCCTCTGCCGTTTCGCAATAGAACGCCCCTACTCTCTAAAATGAATGCGCTGTTAACAAAACGAGCAAGGGGCACGGGCGGAACAATAACCCTCCACACGGGTGGCAAGGGGAGGGGCAATTGAAATGCGATATCAGATGTTCAGATCGAACAACGATCAAATGTCTGCAAAAATAAGAGCACAAGCAGAACCCTAACCTTGGTTTACCAGTTAGAACTTTCTAGAGAAAAAAGCAAAACCGAAAAGAAAGATGCAAGCGTCAATCAGCTCTTTGGATTCAGCCTTTGAGAAGGCCATAAACAACGTGTACCTTTTTGTCCCTCTCTTTAGAAAACAAAACGACACACTTTTTTTCTTGTGGTGCTGACCCTCTGGTTACAAACAGAATGGGTGAAAGTGGCGTTGTAGGTGTTTTGGCGGCTGACTCTAAGGGCTTGTGCGTTAGCGGTACGTGGCTTTTTGTGTTCTCTTCATCACCGTGTAACAACCCTGATTATGTTTTCGCTGTGATGACAGCAAAGGGTAATGGCAAACCACTCTCCGCTGGCTTTATTCGTGCTCTCTCAGACTCAGCGAAGGAGCTCTGCGAAGACCCTGATGACCTCCCCACCGTGTGCCTCGAAACCGATTCTACGTACGTCCCACCTCTCGTCCTTTCCTCGCTTTAGCTTCCTCTTCCGTCCTCTCATCTTGGTGCTTGCAGAAACATCTTCATCAAAGAGCAAGACGACCTCACAGTGGGCGTATACAGGATTCCCACATAAAGAATACAGTTCTTTTTACTTCTTCTCCAGTTTATTGTTCAGTATCTTTCCGTTTCTGTAGGTAGTTTCCATTTTGAAGGTATTCATATCGCCAGGCTCGAGATTACCACATTGATGAAGAGAAGGAAGAACAACACAAGTAAAACAAGCAAGCCGGAGAACAATCAGAAAGAAAGAGGAGTGCAGCAAGAACGAGAAGAGACGCTGCCCCCATCATCAACACAACCCTTTAATGGAATGTTCGCTACGTACATGTTCAATACTACAGGCCAAGGCGGCCCCACAGGTTTAGACCAGATAAAGATTGGTCCACCGATGCAAAGACGTTACGCTCTACCAACAAGCCCAATAGGGCGGTAAAGGCACACAAGCTTCCGTTGAAGATTGCACAGTTGAATGTGCTCCTCACTCTGTCCTGGTGTGGCTTTGGCTCTTTCTTGTGCTCATCAAAGTACACATCATACGTCCAGTACCGAATGGCCACTCCCTAAAGTTTCGTCATACGATGAGAAGAGAAAAGAGAGAAGAAAGAAGTGAGATGAGAGAACGAGAGGAGAGGAGAAGAAAAAAAGAAGAAAGAAGAAACAAACTAGCAAGGAAGCAACGAGGGTAGAACGGAGGCCAAAGAGATAAGCGGAGCCCAACGGGACGAGAAAGCCAGCCGCATAGCCAAACACGTGGCGATTAGAAATGAAGTGTATGTCCTCCAAGTCGCCACCCTTTCCATAAAACAATACAGGAGTGAGGTGCTTTGCCCTTTTTTTCCCCCAAATAACCATCAGCCCGTTTGAATCAATCATCAGCGAACAAAAAAAAAGTACAGCTTACCCAGAGCTTGTCAAGGTCTGCGAGCCTTGTCGCCAAGACTCGATGCGTTGCTGGTGCCTCTCCTTCATTAAGCGCAGCTCTTCCTCTTTCATGTGCTGCGCCTCCATCATGTAGCGCAGCTTAAAGTTCTTTGCCTCGCCGGTGCTCTCATCCACGTCCTCAGCAAAGAGCTCGGCGCGACGCGTTTCGAGGCGATCGGGCTGGTCATAAAGGGTGTTCTCCAGCTTGACGGACTCCTCCTCCAACAGCCGCTCGTAGAGGCTCCGCCAGAGGGAGTCGTCCGTGGCGAGAGCGTACCAGCGAGAGGAGACCTGGCAGCAGTGGCACAGCTGCTTGGCATCCAGGTTGCTGAAGATGGAGAGAAACAATTCGTCGGGAAGGTCCTCCAGCTCACCGTTTCCTGCTTCTCCACCCCCACGCCTCCTTCGGAACCTTCGTTTCGACATTCTTTTGTGCGTGCGTGCGTGCGTGTGTCTTAGCACGTTTTACTCCAACTTTGTGTTCTGTCCCCGCAGCCAGGATATTATGCCTAAAGGCCAGCAGCCAAAATAGAAGTTGGGCAATGAGGCCCTGTTTGTTCTGCTCCTTGGTGTTTCTCGGTGAATCATGGATGGAAATGAAATGCGCAGCTCCGGCGAAATATCTGTCCAAATAGGTCTATTCATCGCAAGGTTGTTTCGGACCACCCCAAGGGAAGCGGCCACCTACCAAACAAGGTGCTGACCTGGCGAAATGTCCCTTCCCAGACTTGTTACGAGCACCGAAAACTGTGTCAAAAAGAAACCAAAGTTAAAAAACACCCACGAAGGGGTTCTTAACCAGAGCCAATTATCACGATAATGGAGGTGGGGAAGGGTGGCGACGCTCGTGGAATGGTTTTGGCCGGGCAGCGCGACATGAAAAGCAGATCTACGTGGTCTTCCGCAAAGACCGGAAACCCGATAACAACTGGGGGTACACCTGACGACTCTGTCGCAGGAGTCACAACCATACAGCAAGACCAACCAGATGACCAATCCCGAAAGCTGGTAGGCAGCGCTCGTGTTGCAAGGAACAGACAGGGTTTTACATTGGGGGAGCACGCCAAGGTTGCCCCATGGTTGAGGGCCTACACCAAAGAAAAGGAACAAGAGATACGGTTTTCAGTAATGGATGGGGAGTACGGCTGCTTTTCGACATTTGCACCGATGCCCTTTACTCTGCATGACAAAGAATGGCTTTGTTGTGAGCAATACGTGCATGTACGTTTGGAGTATCTCTCTCTCTCTCTCTCTCTGTCTCTCTCTCTGTCTGGCTTCCTGAACCCACTAAAAGTCGGTATACAGGCGAAAAAGTTTGTAGGACATGAACTGGAAGAACAAATCCGACAAACAAGCTTTCCCCTCGACTTTATAAGGCTAAGCCACAGCCGCTCCGAAACCGCCCAAGAACACCGTAAACAAGCCGAACGCTTAATGGAGGAGGCCTGTATGGCCAAGTTTCGTCAGCACGCCTCCGCCAGAGAGAAGCTGCTCAACACAAAGGATACCCGCCTGGTCTACGAAACCAGCGCAGATGATTATTGGGGACAAGGAAGCAACCAACGAGGAAGAAACGTATTGGGAGGCGTCCTCATGCGCGTTCGATCAAACCTTCGGGCAGAGATCGACGCTGCTGTCAAACAATCCTCCTCCCTTCAACCTTCCGGCACAAGAACGAGAGCTCTCTCAGAGGCACCTGCTGCACAAACAACCATAAAGGTGGCCATGCATGTGGGTGCTGCTACAGTAGCTGGCCCAGCAGCTGGGCAGCAGGGCACCATCACAGGAGGAGTACCAGCACCCACTCGACGCAAATCTTCGGCATCGTTTGGCGGAACGAGCAGGCCACCTGAAGTTGTAACAGTTGCAGAGCACCACCAACAGCAAGAACAGGCACCAAGCGAGTCAGCAACAGCAATAGGAGGAACAGGAGATACTGACAAGACAGCTCATCAGCCCCAACAACAAAAAGCGCCTATTCACCAGTTCGGAATAGAGACAGCCCCCGTAACACCTTCAATATCCGGAGAAACAGCTCCCAACGGCAAAACGTTCTCCTCGTCCTTCAGCGCTGAGTTTTCGCCGATACGCAAGAACGGAGTGACGGATGGCACTGCGCGAACCACGTCAGGGGGAGCAACTGAACTTTCTTCTGACAGTGTCACCTCTGAGGATGGTTGTGGCAGCGGTGGGCGCAGCAGTGGTGGCAGTAGGTCAGCATCATCATCGCCATCATCATCGGGAAGCATGCCTGCTTTACGTATAAAATCGTTGCGTGAGTTCTGGACCTGTCCACAGAACTTTCGGACAGTGGAAGAGAAGGCCAAGACGCAAGGCCAACTAGCCACCACCTCCAGCTCGTTGTTGCAACCATCCACCTCACCACCTCGTCCTAAGTCACAATGCCATCTTGCGCAACCAGAACAATCAGAGCGGCTAAATCGTCATCCACACAAGGATCGCAGGAGCTTAACCTTTGATGCAGCAATGGACAAGGTCAGGCATAACGCTGCTGCTACCATTAGTATCAGCAAGGCTTCCCCGGCAGCATCGGCTAGTAACAGCGTCAGTACTGCGAAAAGCAGTAGCGATAGAAGTGGTGGAACATCCTCCACTAAGTTTTCAGAAACCTTGTTAAAATTTCAAAGGCGGCAAAAGACAATCTCATGAAGACAAAGGATTGGATAGCTACCCCGCATTCTTCAGATAGATTACCTTCTTCCACTCTGCCAGCCAACAAACGGTGTGGGGCAGGAACGAATGACAACAGATATATTTTGGAAGAACAAGATATCGCATACAAGAGAGGGATATGTACATGCTGAGGTAAAGTGACGATGGCTGTAATAGAGAAAGCCCTTTATTAGTATTTGGGGAGCTCTGATTTTACTTAGCATATATTTAAAACTTGCGTAGAAAATAAAAACCAACTCCAAAACAAACACACGTCGATAAGTACCTTGTTTATGGTTGTTTGCTCTATCCATGAGAGATTAAGGTTGATGTGTTTGGGACTAGATATACTAGCCAAAGGACCGTGCCATTCTAATCTCCCTCCGCTTTTTCACTTCTTTCAGTTTTTTGCGAATGTCATTCTCTCTGTTTGGTGCACGGTCTCTTTGTTGTGTGCGATGATCCTCTCCGCTTTTTTGCAGCCGAGTCTTGTGAGATCCAAGCAGAGATATTGGAGCAGAAAAGAAGAAAAGAAGAGGTCATAGTTAGGAGAATCGAGCATAAGAGAAAGTAGGAGGAAGAATGCAAGAAAAAATTGTAAGAGCGCAAACCCTTGGCCGTTTGGTAGGAAGGAAGTCTTCTAATTTTGAATGTGGGTCAGCTAAGGATTCATCGCCTGGTGGCCACTTTCGTTTGCTCGTTGCTGAATCTTCGCTTTCTTCTTCCTCTTCTTCTCCTTCATCCTCTTCTTCTTCGTCGTTGGTGAATGAACTCGTGCGGGAAGGAACGCCTTGTGGGTGGATCTGACCACCACTCATGATTTCTTCTTCCTCCTCCTCCTCTTCCCCCAACTCTCTTTCTTCCTCGCTATCTCCCAAGTCGACGTTGTTTACGTTTCCGTGCTCTTCTTCTTGCTCTTCTTCCTCGCCTGCTTGATAAATTTCCAATTGACCACCTTCCTCTATTTCTTCTTCATCAATCATGGTCTCTGTTGTTGGACTTGGTGCTACAACAGCAGAAGAAGACGATGAGGAAGAGGATGGTAGTGATGGATGCCCAGCTTGCGGAGAAGATGAAGATGATGAGGTTGAGGAAGTCAGCGTTCTTTTGGCGAGTGGCGGGGGAGGCTCTATGGGCACAGAGCTGGTGAGTAAACAAAGGAAAGAGGAAAACAAAAAAACTGTTAAAAGAAGAAAGAAAAAAAAGCTTACCTCTCTGTACAGTCTTGAGGTAGGAGGGGCTAACGAGCTGAGTGCTGGGCGCCCACACTTGCGCGACAGCGGCTTTCGTTTGAAGGGCGCCCTCCTTTTGTCTGCCCTGCCGAAAGGAAGCAAAGTCCTTGTTGGCTCCAAACGAGCGAAAGAACGAGGGCTTCTCATTGCCTAAACATTATACATACATAAGGTAAAACAAAAAGGAAGGGAGGGAGGGAGGAGAGAGAAGAGAGCACCCCCAGAGAGTCTGCGGTTCGTCTTTGATTTGGACTTGCGCGCTACCAAGTTTTCAGCGATCAGCTGTTCCAGCTTGGTGTCACTGTATGGGTCCTCATCGTACAACAAGCCCAACGCCTGGTGAAAGACCTTGTCCCTCAACTTGGTTTTCTGCATTTGTTTGTTTCCCTGCTGCTTTTCTTCTTCTTCTGTTTTGTTTTGTTTTGTTGTTTTGTTTTATTTTGTTGTTTTGAATTATGTGGTCTATTACTGCACAAAATCTGCACTAAAGCTGTACGGCAACCACAATAAATTTTTTTTGCTTTTGCCGGCACTACGGAAGCAATGGAAGGCGTTACCCGCGATGAAAAGTTTTGGAGAGGTTCGTGTTCTTCTTCTTCTTCTCCTGCCGATCGTGTATGCTCCTTTAACAACAAAAAAATAATAATCCATATTGGTTTTTTTTTTGTTGTTGTTTGTGGTGCTGATTGCTTAATTTTTTTTGTTGTTGTTTTGCGTTGCATGTGTTTACCTTTCGATTGTATTTCGTGAAACAGAGGACTTTGAGTCAGAGGCGGAGTTGCAGGACTACCTCAGCCAGTATTCCATGCAGCGATGGCTCTTGGACCTCAAAGAATGGACCTTGGAGACCCGCTTCCTGCCTCTCTCCTCCGAAGAAGGCCTCGCCGTTATGGCCCATTACGACCGGGTATTTGTCTCTCTTTATTTTATTTTATTTTATTTTATTTTATTTTATTTGTTTTTGGTTTTACTCTTTCTTCTTCTTGTTCTTCTTCTTGTTCTTCTTCTTGTTCTTCTTGTTCTTCTTGTTCTTCTTCTTCTTCTTCTTCTTCTTCTTCTTCTTCTTCTTCTTCTTCTTCTTCTCCTTCTTTCCTTTTCATCATTTTTGGTTAACGGCAACAAATAAAAAAAGCGTGCCTCGGCTCAACAAAAAACGGTTCTTCAGAGGCTCCAAACACGCATCGACCAGGTCGTCGAAAGCGAGTTTGACCCGAAACAACCCCTTTACGTTCGTCTCAACAACGTCGAGTATGTGTCTTCTCTCATCTTTGTTAGAAACGTTTTTAACGGTGAAAAATGAAAAGCGCAAGGGACGGTGTAATAGGAAGCGAGCGCCTCAACCATAACCTCGAGCTCCAATTCAAATCCTCTTCCTCTCCCTCCTCTTCCTCTGCTCCCCCACCAACGGATGACAACGGAGCGGCTATCGCTTGGGAGAGGGCCACCGACCAGACCCTTTGCCTTCAAACGGGCAAACAGGCATTAGACATCATCAGCAACAGCAGCAGGGTTCGCCAGGCCATCGCCCAACATCTCAGGAGAGTGGAGGAGCAAGGCCCCGATCATAACCTGGAGGATTGGGATCTGTTTCTTACGATACGCGCCTCCACCAATGCTGACCCTTCCCAAGTACGTCATTACCAAACCTCCATTCTTCCTTCTTTCTAGTGTTAATCCCCTTGCCATTCACTTTTAAAAGCTATTTCGAGGGTTTGTGTATAAAGGAAAGCTTAGGGCAGTTAGTCAACAGCGTTACAACTGTTATTTCGAAGTGGTGAAGCAAAACAAGGATATCATAAAGGAGCGCATAGATGCCTTTTGGAAAGCATTTGGACCTTCTGTCCCGCTCGCCAACTATGTGTTCGATGTGGCGGTACCTATCGACGACGAAGAATACAAACCCGTTCTCATCGACATCAAACCATGGGTACGCACGCACTCCTTTACTCTCGTTCCTTGCTTTCTGCCTTTTTGGTTTCGTTCCTTCTTACTTTCTTATGTAAACTTTCAGTATCAGGCGACGAGATCATTGTTGTTTGATTGGAAAGAAGATTTGGTGGAATGGATGAAAGAAGAAGACGAAAAGGAAAAGGAGAAAGAAGACGACGAAACAACACAACAAGACAAAGCAAAAGAAAGAGCCCTTTCTACCTCGTTCGAGTTTCGCATCGTGGAGACCTTTAACGAAAGACGCATGAAAGGCTTCTCAAAGGATCTTCGTCAAAAGACAACAAGCCAAATTTGTGCCGCCAATAATTACTTGTTGAACCTCTCGGCAGCCTTTGCAGGGCAGAGCGCAACCACAAAAACAGCAATAGCGGTCGGCTCTCTTGCGTTCTTGGCTGCTTCTGCGTATCTCTTTGTCAAGTGCAAACCGCAGCAGCAGCAGCGGATCGGTTCACTCTAATAACAACAAGTTGATGCAAAAGTAAAGAAGAAAACTCTCTGTCTCTCCTCAGGCAGTGAGTAAAATTTGTGCGTGCCTGTTTAGTTTATTGCGAGCCTTGGTGGATGTTACTTCTCTTTAAGGCGGTGCACTTGTTCGAGAAAGTCCTCTATCGTTTCTGGCACATCTTTTTCATGCAAAATGTCTTGGCAGCGGGTAAAGAGCTCCAACGCATGCCCTGCGTTTTGCTTGTCTTTATGGGTGAGGCAGGCTTCTATAGTTGTCTGAAAAACGAACTTGTCTGGCTTTAAATCATCTTGCTTCTTGTTTTGCTCATCTTCGTCCTCGTAATCACTGTCGTAATCTTCTTCCTCTTTTCTTCTTTTGTCCTCTCGTGATTGCTCAGTTTGGTTGGGGGCATTGGAAATAGATTTGCGGTAAAGTGCGACGAGGTCCTCCAGAAGAGCAACAGCTGAGCCCCTCATGGGCTTTTCTTCACGCTTGAGGTACTCTCCAATCATTATTTTGTAGGTCACCAGAGAGGGCTTGGCGCCTTTCGTGTCGCTCTGTGAAAAAGCATCGCTGCTCTCCATCCCTTTGGTCAGCGGTGAGGGAAGGATGACAGAGGAAGGCAACCTCTCTTCAGTGAGATTCTCTCTCATCCTTTGAAAGAGGAGAAAGGCTCTGTCCATCTCTCCCGCTCGACAAAAGGCACCAATGAGAGCGTTTAGGGTGACAGTGCCATAACTGACGTTCCTTTGCTTCATTTCTCTCCACACGCCCAAAGCTTGTTGTAATCCTTCTTCTCCACTTCTCGCCTTAGCACAAACGGTCACCATCGTTTCCCAAAGGAGAGGGCTTTGCCGCAACGACGGATCCCGCAGCACAACATCCTCCCATAGGGACATGGCTTTATCCACGTTGCCACACCGCCAACATGCGTTCAGGAGAGCGTTGATGAGGTTCGCTCCCCATTTGATGCCTTGCTTGTCCATGGTCTCAAAGGTTAGGAAGGCCTCCTCCAACCTCCTGCGGAGGCCTAACCACCGGATGAGGGAGACGTAGTCAGCTTCATTCCCACCTTTCAGGCGAGACACTTGACTGGCTGCCTTTTTGTGGGTAGCTTTGTCCCTTTGTCGTAGCAGCCGTTGAAGGTCCCGCGGGGCTAACGCTCCGCTACTCTCAACCACTTGTTTCAAAGAAAATCCTTTTTTTTAAAAAAATATTGTTGATTTCAGATGTAAGTCACGTATGTAGAGAGAGAGAGAGAGAGAGAGAGAGAGAGAGAGAGAGAGAGAGAGAGAGAAGAGCAAAGCAGAGCAGCGCAGAGCAAGAGACAAGAAGAGGAAAGAGTGCTTACCGGCTTTGTAGTACTGTCCTTTGGCTTTATCACTGTCATAGTCCGTTATTTTGGCTTGGCGTAGCGCACCAGTGGAAGAGTACACTCTGCGTTGGTCACAACCACTTTCCGCGCCAGCAAAGATCGAGCCAAAAGAGCGAGGAGCTAAAGTCAAGCCGCGAGGCTGGCGCCAACAAGAGGGCCGTAGCTGAGGCCTGCCTGCAAACACGAAGATCATCCTCGTTCGTGTGGTAGGATACATTTGCATAGCTTCAGCACTACAGCGAGCACTTTGCACCAAACCACAACGCGAGGCCATCGTTTTTCGTGTCCCGTGCCACCCAAGGTGAACGTTTTGGTTGGCTGTGGTCTCTTTCTGTCCGTCTGGCTTTTTTGTTTTTTGTGGCTACTGTGCGGCAATTGTCATGGCAACGGGGAGAACGAGTGCAACGAAAGCGTCGTTGTGCGGTTGAGTTTTGTCCCGGCCGCAGCGAGAGAGAGAGGGGTGACAAAAACGCCGATAAGAGCAAGAAAACGATAAGTCGTGGTAGCCCAGTTGTGCCTCTTCTTCTTTTTTTCTTTTCTTTCAGATCCCTTTACCATTTTTTAAACGGAGAAGATAAATACGCAAGCGAACACGGCAGGAAGGAAGGAAGCGGCAAACAAGGGTTGGGCGAGGCCTGACAGCTTTGGCACTGTCCGTTGCCCCTCTCCGTTCCATTGGCACTTTATTGTTTTGGTTATTTGCGCGGAAACACCGTTCCCCGCGGCCAACACCACCACCCCTCAAATTACTGCGCTACTCTTGTGTTGGTCGGCGAGTCGTTAGTTTGAAAAAAAAGAAACGTTCAAAGAAGAAGGACGGACAGCTGAACCAAGCAAAAGAGAGAGGAAAGAACAAACGATGGCAAACTTGGTCAAGTTACATACGTTGGCCAAGAAGGGCAGCCCGGCGGAGATGATGGCCTTCATCCGGGACTTTGGAAAGGACAGCTTGGTCCTCAAGGACAAGCACGGGCAGAGCGTGCTGCACGTAGCGGTGGATGCGGAGAACCTCGACATGGTCAAGTTCTTGCTCACACAGACCAACATTAACATCAACACCCGCGACCGCAACGGCTGGACTCCTCTTCACGTAATTTTCCTTCCTCCTGCGTTTCCTTTCCTTTGAGAGATTAATCAAGCGAGCAGCAGAGGAACTTTTTCGAAAGATGCTAACAGCATGTCGTTTTGCTACGCTTTTATGAACACCACAACAGGTGGCTTGTAGCTCTGGGAATGTAGCGATGGTGGAGTTGCTGCTGGGCCAGCCAGGCTGTGACGTGAAGCGCCTGTCTGTGGATGGCTCAACACCGCTGCACTACTTGGTGCGACACAACCCACCAGAGCACATGAAGCATCAGTACTTTGCATGCATCCGTAGGTTGGTGGACATGGGCTGCAACCCCAACCTCAAAAACTCCAACGGGGACACGGCTCTTCACTACGCGGCAAGCAGAGGCAGAGAAAACGTGCTGGTCTTCATGGTCAAAGAGCTGAAAACGCCCTGTCTCAACGCTCTCAACAAGTATCTTTGTCTCTGTCTCTGTCTCTGTCTCTGTCTCTGTCTCTGTCTCTGTCTCTGTCTCTGTCTCTGTCTCTGTCTCTGTTGTTTGTTAGCCTTTGGTGCTGTTAATAACGTGATCGTATAGTTATGGGGAGACACCGTTGCATCTGGCAGCAAGAATGGGAGATGTGGGTATGGCCACCACTCTGCTTTCACTTGGCGTGGATCCCTCCATCATTGGCGACAATGGAACAGCGTTAGACGTTGCCAAAGCAGGCCATCATGACGAAATAGTATTGTTGCTTGATGGTATGTTTTTTTAAAGTCTCGAGAAAGAAAAAAGACATAGGAAGAATAACCAAATGTGATACTCTGTAAAAGGCTCTTTATCTTCGGATAGTGAAGGCAGTCTATGTGCTTCAGAAGGGTACGAATCTTTGTCTGCTATTTTGAAGCCAACCTCTTAACTCTTTGTGACAATAAACGTACAAAATAGGGACGAAATACCTGATACAGAAGCAGACGAACGGCAAAAGCAAAAGCTGAAGCATCTCATTGACAACGCAAAAGAGACTAAGAAGTTGAATCTCTCTAACATGGAACTGCGGACCGTTCCCGACCAAGTATGGGAGCTGTCCGATCTCACTGAGTTGAATCTAGGCTTCAACGAGCTGACCACGCTGCCCCAATCTATCTCCAAGCTGAGCAAGTTAGAAGTGTTGCGCCTGGACTCCAACAGGCTAAAGACACTTCCGCAGCAACTGGGCACCATGAAACACCTGAAAGAAGTCACCCTTGCCTTGAACTCTCATCTCTCACCCATTCTCAAGCGCAAGGCTAGACAAAGCTTGGCCGAGCTGTTGGACCACGTAGCTAAGTATGGTGACACCGATGAGGAACTCTCTGGAGAGCATGACTTCCCGCCCTTGTTGCGGAAAGTCAGCAGTGGTCTTGCTTGCGAAAATTTTATACCAGAAGATGCAGAAGAGGATGAGAAAGGAGCCGGATTAAAGCAATCCATATTAGAAGGCAGCAAAACACACAGGCCGCAATACAGCGGTGATAACTTGCGTCCCTTGCCGAAACAGTACAGCCCTAGAGATATGCGGGAGCTGGCACTGCGGGTGAAAGAGAAGAAGATCAGTGATACCATCAACATATTGCAAAGCAGAAGCGAAGAGCTGAAGGCCAAAGCAATGGAATTGGAGAAGAAGGAGGAGCTATTAAAGTTGCGAGAGAAGAGGATCAAAGAACTGTCTTCAAAGGTTATGAAGCAGAAGGAAGCCGGCACGATAGAGAAACAGAAATCCCTTCCTACCAGCAGTACTGACAGCAACCTACGGTCAAAGAAAGTGGAATATCGGCGTTCGTTGAACAGTATAGACCCAGCCGACATTTTTAATTACGACAAGAATGCTGAACTCACAAAGAAGAAAGAATGGAAGGTTAGTAAGTTTGGTTATTTTTCTTAGCTTCCCCGTTACATTAACTCTCTCTCTCTCTCTCTCTCTCTCTCTCTCTCTCTGCTCGTTGACAATTGTAGTTGGGCCAGCGAAGGCGGGTAAGCGTACAGAAAGCTGCCAACGACCTTTTTGTGTGTCTCAACAGTAACCTTCAAAAGCCCGAACGTATGTTATCTATGTATTTGTGTTCTTTGTTACCGATTATTTTTGTCCATTTATTTGTTTTGTTAACATGAACGCTGATTTCCTTGTCCGCAACAGACTTCAAACTGAACACAAAGCAATGGGACACACTGAAAAGCCTGATAGCAGAGATAGACAAAACATTGAACACAGCAGAATGAAGAGCGTAAGCCCACTCTGCTTTTTTCTCCTCCTTGTACATTTTCTTTCGTTTTTGTTTGTTTTTTTTTGTATCAATTTCATTTTATTTGGTTTGAATCACTTGAGTCATCGTCCTCATCAAAAGAGTCCCGTCTAGACGGAGGCAACACATCCCCTTCCTCCAATATATGCAACTTGAACAGCCTCTTCTCCGCAACAGGCAAGGGAATGGCATCCCACTCTTTTTGTGTGACCTTTGCCCCACCAATGCGCGCTTCCCTTGCCGACACCCAATCCAACTGTGCTCCCCTTAAGTCAGCCCGTGAGAAGTAAACGTCCTGAAGATGAACCCCTGTAAAGTCGGCACCTCGCAGGTCGGCGTCCTGGAACTTGGCGTGAGTTAGGTGAGAGTCTGTAAAGTCGGCACCTCGCAGGATTGCTTTCTGGAAGAGGGCGCCCACGCAATCCGCACCCCGCCACCGAGTATGCTTCAGATGGGACTCCCGAAGGTTGGCGTATTGGGCCTTCACGCCAAGAAAGTTGGCGTGGGGAAGGCTAGCTCTCTGTTCATTCAATCGTCCACCATTTTAGGTATTGAGAGAGAGAGAGAGAGAGAGAGAGAGAGAGAGAGACTGAGAGAGACTGAGAGAGAGAGAGAGAGAGAGAGAGAGAGAGAGAGAGAGGATACAAAACAAGAGTGCAGAATGGCACAAACCATAAGAACGGCTTTCAGCAGCTTGGCTCTTTTGAAGTTGGCGTGATGGCCAATGGCCTTACGGAAGGAGCTGTTCTTCAAGTTGGTACGCTTGAAATTGGCATTGGAGATAAAGGCCTTATTGAAGTTGATGCCCTCTAGCTGAAGGTTGCGGAGGTCCAGGCCTATCAGTCGCAAGCCGTTCAGGCAAATTTGCCGGTGATGAAGGATAAACTCTTTGCGGGTTAGGTCGGGCCGGTTCTTAGCCAAACATAGGTCTATGACTGGCTGCACCTGAAAGAACATGGCTTCATGAAGGATACCCTCCACGCTTCGCTCATCTTCCACTATCAAATTCCCGTAACGCAGATAGTTCAAGCTGAATGATGACCATTTGGTTTTAGTGATACTTGATGAAGAGGAAGAGAGTAAACCACGTACATAGGAGCGAAGAACTTGGGGTCACGATCGATAAGAATAGCACCAGAAGGGTCGCGGCAGCTGTCCAGGTGCCCACTTACCAGCTTTGCAAGCATAGAACGCTCGTCCACCATCAACGTGGCTTTGCTGGTCTGAAATATCTGTCCGCCGACGTTCAATGTGACCCAATCAGCGCCATGGATCACAAAAGCTCGATCTTCCTCTTCTTCTGTTGCCTTGTTCCGCCTTAGATTCAAGGGACTTCCTCTTTCTTCCTTTTCTTTTTCAGGTGTAGCAGCAGCGGTCGTGCATGAGCAGCCAACGACCGCCAAAGACCGACCATGGTTACTATCCGCAGCTGCCGAACCGCTGATTTGCTCCTCTTGCTCCACTGTCAAACGCAAGCTGAGATTAGTGAACCCACAGTTGCACGTTGTTGATTTTAGTTAAAAACAAAAAAAAAACTAAGCGGTTATACTTTGTCCTGGTGGTGGTGGTGTGAATGGCGCGTGCTCGCTCATTTGCTTCGGCTTTCTTCCTCCTTGCCGCTGAGCATTACAGGGGCATGATAATTTTTCTTCAAAGAAATCAATTATTATTAATTATTATTGGAATGTTAACAATTTTTCTCTCTTTTGTGATTATTGTTTTTTCGGTTTGTCTCTGCTGCTTGTGCTATTGCTGCTGCTGCTGCTGCTGGCTTGCTTGTTGTTGTGGTTGTTGTTACCGCCATGGGCGGGATGACGATAGTTGCTCTCCATCTTGAGCAGAATGGCCTCGAGTGGGGTGAAGGGGTCAAGCGTCAAGCCGTAATAGTCCAAGAAGCACCAAACGATGAGCACCACGCCCAGCACCACCTCCGAGTACCACTTGGCATGCTGCTGGATGGCCTCCAGGTTCAGTATCATGTCGAGAGGCATTCCGGACGGCATGTAGGCCATCACCATCTTCTCAGCTAAACCGTGCTGCAAAGCGTAGACCAAGGCGCTGCTTAGCAGTGATACCTTCGCCGCGCTTCCGCCAACATCAGCATTGAGGAAAGAAAAGAACAACAAGGAAGGAAGGAAGGCGGGAGGAAGAAAGAGAGAAAGAAAGGAAGAAACGACAAGAAAGTAGTACACTAAACAGCTGGAGGTCTTTGGATAGCTGAAAGCTTTGCCCTCCAGTTGATGGAGTACCGCTCCACCACAGCCTTGCGAAGAGTAGGCGAAACATCAGCGTTAGAAAAGCAAGCAAGAAATGGAAGCGAGGAGGATTTGGAACCAACCGCCAAGGGTGCCAGCCACAAGGGCGGCCATCACGGAAGGGTACGCTCGAGTGCCTACTTCCACGGCCCATAGAATGGACCTCACCCACAACACAGAGCTCAACAACAGCAACACATGCTGCGCCACTTTTGTCTCCAACAACCACCGCAGGGGACCCACCTGAAAGATTAAGAACCTAGAGAACAACGCAAACAGTAGAAAAAAAAAAGTTAACAAAACGTAGCACTGGGTCGGATTCTTTAAGAAGCACAAACCAGCCAAGCATGGCCAGAGGCAGCCCGTTGTTGGCAGTTACCCAGGCAGGAGGACTCTGCAGAACGAAGAGAGAGACCAACGTGGAGCCAGCAAAGGTGAACAGGGCGGTGGATATCATGCTGTAGGCGAGCAGGCCCGCTGCCTCCCTGCTGAGGGGGGCGTAGCCACTGGCGGAGGGAGACAGGTACGAAAGGCGCCGCCGGCGCAGGCAGACGTCGATGATCCACGCCGCGTCAAAGATCAGATCGGGAGAGACCACCAGAAACCAGTGAAACCAGAAGAGCATCAACGATGCCCCTTCCTCATTGGCAGCAGCAATAGTTCTGCTGCCCCCACTTCCAACCGGTGCTTCCATCTTATCCTTCTTTCTTTTTCTCTTTAGCGCAAAGGTGTTTCCTGTCTTTCTTTTTTTAAAAGGCGGCTTTGTTGTTTAATCCTTTATCAGTATTTTTTGAGGGGAGAAGCGGTGGTGGTGGTGGCGGCGGCGGCGACGGCGACGGGAGGGTCTGGCTTGCGTGGTTGTTGAGAAAGTAGCAGCTCCTTGGTCTCGTGGGCGATCTGCCACTCCTCATCCGTTTTCACAAGGAGCACTTTAGGGTGCATGTTGGTATCCTTCTCTGCCTCGCGTTGCAGCTCGACCACGCCCCTCCCGGCGTTGCTGCTGTTGCAGTTCTTGTGACGATCCAGGTGGATGCCCAAACACCCCATGCCCTCGCATATGGCCTCACGAACGGGTGCTGAGTTCTCTCCGATCCCGCCTGTGAAGATGAGAGCATCCAGCCCGCCCAAAGCCACGTAGTAGGAGCCGATGTACTTTTGCACGCGGTAGACAAAGACACGAAAAGCAAGCGAAGCACGGTTCCTTTCCTCTGGCGTTCCCTCTTTCATGAGACGCACGACGTCCCTCATGTCATCGTGACCGCAGAGCCCAACCATGCCGCTGCGTTTGTTGAGCAGCTCTTCCAGTTTGTCCCAGTGCTTGGCCTCTGTGCCCACCGTATGTCCTTTTCCCTCTTCTTCTTTCCCTCTCTTACCTCCCTCCTTCTCTTTCTTCTTGGCCTCTTCTTCAGTGATATGCTCCAACAAGAGAGGCAAGACCATGGGGTCCACATCACCAGAACGCGTGGCCATGGCAAGCCCTTCCAACGGGGTGAAGCCCATTGACGTGTCCACGCTACGGCCCTCTTGGATGGCACAGACACTGCAGCCACTGCCCAGATGAAGAACGATTAGTCGAAGCTGCTCCAACGGTCTTTCCATGTGCTGAGCAGCCTTGTTCGCCACGTAGCGGTAGCTGCTCCCATGAAAGCCGTACTTGCGGAGCTTCTTCTGTTGGATCACGGACCAGGGCAGCGCATAGCTATACGCTTGTGGCGGCAGCGTTTGGTGAAACGAGGTATCAAAGACCCCCACTTGTGGAGGCATCTGATGATCGCCAGAAGAGAGGAGCTTCTGGGATAGTTCAACGCCCATTAGATTGGCGGCGTTGTGAAGGGGAGCCAACTCTGACACTTGCTTGAGGACTTTCATGGAGTCCTTGGTCAGGAGGATTGGCTCTGTGTAATGCCAGCCATGAACCACTCGATGGCCAACCGCCCACACTTGGCCTTTGTCACGGAGAACTGGTGGTGGGCTTGCTGTTGTGGTAGAAGGTACTTCTTCGTTGCTACCATTTATGAAGAAGAGATGAAACATATGCTGCAGCGCTGCTTCGTGATCTTGCAACTTGCATTTCGTCTTCTCTTCCAGCTTCAACTCCTCAGCCGCAAACGAGGAAGCTGACGATGATGGTGATAGGTGCAAGGAATAGCTAAGAAGGGCTTTGCCATCTGCCTTCCCAATGTCCTCGATATGGCCAGAAGCACAGAGCCGAAGGCTCTCCTTCTCAAAGACCTTACATTTCAGGCTCGAGCTGCCAGTGTTCACCACCACGATCTTTTGTTGTTGCTCCATGGCCTTCAAAGCTTTGCATTTCAACCAAGCACCAAACTCCTCCTCCCCCCCCCTGCTGGACCTTCCAGTTAGTTCCTTTGGCATGCTGCTTGCTTTCCTCCAGTTTTCGCCGTGTTTTCTGCGTAGTTGGCAACGAATCGACAATTTCAATCGTATCGAATAAAATTGAAAGAAATTAGAGATTATTGTCCGCACAAAAGATTATATCGACGAACAGAGAAAAGAGGGACCAAGAAGAAGAAGAAAGAAAGAAAACTGGCAGACACAAGCTTGTTTGTTTGTTTGTTTGGCCGCAAAGAAAGAAAGTGTGGCGCAAGCTACGAGGAGAGGAGGGGAAAGCCACAAGAGCATGAGCAGCAACCACAAACCTTTCTTCCTTTCCTAGCTTACGGTTTCGCACGATGCACGCGCTTCACTCCACCCCGTTGAGCATAATCTCGGACATTGTTGGTTGGATTTACTTCCTGGCGTGGTCCTTTTCGTTTTATCCTCAGGTTTGCTTTTTTTCTCTCTCTCTATAGTGAACTCGTGTTTCTGCTTCGTCTTCCTTTCCTACTGTATTTAAAAATCGTTTTTGTTTTAAAAAAAAGGTTTTCGAGAACTGGAGACGCAAAAGTGTGATAGGATTGTCCTTTGACTTTTTGTTCTTCAATATCACGGGTAAGAACATCAAATCTCCCACTCCGCTTTTTGTTCCTCATCACTAAACACAACCACTCGATCCGATTCGGCTTTGTGTTGTGTGTGTGACAGGTTTTGTAAGCTATACCATTTACAATGTGACGCTCTATTGGGTTGACTCGGTGAAGGACGAGTATCTGGAGAAGCACGGCCCTCCCTTGCCTATCAACTTGAACGACGTCATCTTCGCGCTGCATGCGCTTGCACTTACTTCATTCACCATCTTTCAATGCTTTATTTACGAGGTACATTATGCTCTTGTATTTATCTTTGCCGAGCCGAGAGAAGAGAGAGAAGAGAAAGAAAAGGCCGAGAGATAAACGACAGCGAAGAGCACGCAGAAGAGAATAACTGACTTTTTTTTTTTGCAGAGAGGAGACCAGCGGATATCCTTCAAGACGTTTGTGGTCATGTCAGCGACGTGGGTGGCCATCAGTTTTATGCTTATACTGAGCGGCTGTGAACTTATTTCTGACCTTGTCCTCGTCAACTTCTTTTCCTATGTCAAACTTGGCGTCACCTTCACCAAATACGTTCCTCAGGTTAATGTTTTCTTCATCCTCCTCTCCTTTCTTTCTCTTGTTTTTTTTTTTTGTCTATCCGCTTGCTTCTCACTCTGGTATTTGTCGTAGGCATGGTTGAACTATAAAAGAAAGAGCACGGTTGGTTGGAGCATCGGTAATATTCTATTGGACTTCACCGGTGGCCTGTTCTCCCTCTTCCAGATGTTACTCGACAGCATTAATGCCGGCAACTTTAACATCTTTGTGGGTGACATTGCCAAACTGGGTTTGGCCATTTTCTCTCTTGGCTTTGACATCCTTTTTATGGTCCAACACTATGCCCTCTACCCAAGGTGGAGAGGCACCGTCACTTTTTCCAGCCCCGAGGCAACTTTTTCAGTAACCGATACAGCAACGGCAACAGCGTCGACAATATCGGCAGCAGAAGATGAAGAAGATGTGTTTACTGATCAATATCAGGCCCAACAACGCATTCCTTTCCTCTCGACCCAACAACCACTTCCCACCACAAGGCCAAGAGAGTAACCTCCATTGGTATGGCCATTCATAGACTCTACGGTCTGTCGCTATGGATATAGCTCCAAAGTACGACGTCGGCCCTGCTCGTTGAAGGACCAAAAGGCGACTTGTGGTCTCTCTTTTTGCAAACCAAAAGGATAGAGCTGATGAAAAGAAAGAGAATCGCTTTTGCGTTGTTTATTTCAACTGAAGGTGGTTTCTCCAAAATCTTGCGAGTCTTGTGCATTCCCGATATCCCTCGCCAACATATTATAAACATCTCTCGCTTTCTCTCTCTCCTCCTCTTCTCTCTGCTCTGCTTTCACTCATCAGATTTGGTCGACAATATTTCTGCGGACAACAACAAGAAGAAGAAATGGAACAAGAAGAGGAGGAGAGCCAGCCCACCGCTGAGGTGTTGAAGGCGATACAAAACAGCAGTCGTAACATCCTGCGAACAGCTTTGCAATGCAAAGTAGGGGCTATAGATGCCACCTCCTTTCATCAATGTACAAAAGGAAGAGGCTTGGACACCGAAGAGCAAACGAGAGCCAGACAAGCACTGCTGTGGTGGAGCCGCCATGAACAGTGGCTACAACGACAAATCTTGGAGTACGAGGCCACCATCGAACGAAAGAAACGAATGTTGCGCCAAGGCATAAAACTTCATGGCGCCACCAGTGTTCAACAAGCTGGCAGCGCTGCTGCTCTGGAGACAAGACTTGAGGCGTTGGAACAGGAAATCAGACACTTGCAAGAAGAACTGTACACTCACTCTGAAAAGGCGGCTAGAGACAAACGGCTGGTGAGCGCAGTGCAAATGACCCCAATAGCGGGTGGCTGCGTCTTTCTTCAAAGCAAACCCTCTGCGGAGGAAGAACAGCTGAAGCTGATGGCTCTGCAGCGGGACCGAAGGGCCTCTGAGGTGATGGCGCACCACTCTATCTTGAGGAAGCTGCGAGAGGACAACAAAGAGCTGCGCATTGCCAACCAGCGCTCCACCGAACAAAACCAACAGCTGTGGCGACACCTCCAAGCACTGCTCTCCATTACCTCTCCTTCTTCAGGCGGCAAAAATGTTGAACGGAGAGGAAAGCGTGCTGTGAGAAAAACAAGAGCAAGTGAAGAGGAAGAGGAGGAAGAGGAGGAAGAGGAGGAGCTGACAGCAGCGGAGCAAGTGGAGCTGCAGCGAGTTCGCAATGTGTTAATGAAGCGGGTCTTTCAAGGGTTAGTCTTGGAGAGTGGCATCAACTGGGCCAAAGACCCGCGCTTGTTGCAACTCATGCTTGCTGTGGAACAAAGCGAGGGTTGAGCTATCGCCAACTCTTGTTTCATTCGTTCCTCGTTCTCATTAGGGGCTTATCTCTCTTCTTCTTCTCTCTCGCTCTCTCTCTCTCCGTCTCTATCTCTCTCTTTCTCTCCTCTCGTTCTGCTTCTCTCTCGTTTTCTCTCTCTGGTCATTGCACATGTTGGAGAGGTGTTAGTTCATGATAGAAGAGGCAGCCAACAAAACAAAACGAGCTTTAGTGGCGTAGTCAGGTTCCTCGTCCATCGTCATCTTCTGCAAAGAAAGGATTGGACGAGAAAGGTTGTTAGTGAAAAAACAAGACTATCACGCACAAGTTTTCTTCAGCGCATCATACCTTCCTCCTCCAGTAGACTCTCTAGCACCAAAGGGCCGTGCTGACTTACTCCGGATATAACAAGCGGCCTTTTTCGTTGCGAAGGATGAGAGACGGAAAAATAGGAGGCTAGTCTTTCATTGGGAAACAAGGAGCACAAAGTACCTTCCTACTGTGTCAACGGCATTAGTTTGAAGATCGTGAGCGATCGTTCGCCTGAGATTGGGTTGGCTGGTGGAGGCGCTGGTAAAAAATGAGAAATACGTGCTGGAGGAATAGGTGGCCTGTGGAGCATACGCGCAAGAGGTTCGCATGTTCTTCGAGAAAAAACGACCCCCATTGGCAGCGCGCAGAGGGGCCGCAGAGCGTGCCCGCCAACCCCCTCCTCCTGCTTGTCTAAACATCTTCCGTTGCGTTTTTCTTGATGGTAGACTTCAAGACGACATGAAGAGAACAACGAAAGGTAGGGAGAGAGGAGTAAGCGGGAGTGGAAAGAACGAGCGAAGGAGGAAGCATGGAACAGGTGATTCGTTTCCAACTAGAAGCAGCTCAACAATCCATCATCCACATGGGGAGAACAACGAAAGGTAGCGAGAGAGGAGTAAGCGGGAGTGAAACAAGAGAGAGGATAAGAGAATGGCTAATTTTAAAAGGGGCATGAAGGTGTATTATGACTGTCACAACAGTTTAATAATCGTCATCATCGCCGAAGAGACCACCTCCTCCCAAATCTTCCTCGACTTCCTCTTCCTTGGTCTCCTCCTTGGCAGGAGCAGCAGCAGCGGGAGCAGAAGAAGCGGCAGGGGCAACAGCAGCAGCAAAGGCCTCGGGGTTGGCGAGCATGTGCTTGATCTTGTCAGCGCGGGGGAAGGAGTACTCAGTCTCAACGGCAACGGCCAACAGGGACTTGAAGCCGTTAATGATGGAGTGAGGGAGAGAGGCGAGGGTGGGCACGCCAATCTCCAAGCTGAGGGCAGCAATGTTGTTGACTCCCTGACGGAACTTGTTGAGCAAGTCGTCATCGGTAAGATCCAAGATGCTGGCATCGTAGATGTTACCGTTGTCGTAGACGGTGGTTACGCTAAGACCATATTGGAATGGCTTAATGTCCAACATCTGCAACAGAGTGGCCTGGGAGACAGTCACCTTCTGACCAGCCTTAATCAAGGGCACGTCACTGAGGATTTCAATGGCACCCCTGTTAATCTTGGTCTGGATGGACAAAGCTTGGAAGAAGCTTGTCTTGGTGGGCTCCTGGCCGGTGGGACCAGCGGGCACAATGACGTCCACAGGTGAGACGGCACCAGCCTTGGCAGCGGCCTGCACCTTGTTGTCAGAGATCTTGTCGCGGACCTTGGCGAGCTCTCCCTTGGTGAAGACGAAGCCAATGTTGCCGTAGACGTAGGGGAGAATTCCCTCAAGCTTGGGGTTCTTCTCAAGCTGACCCCTGATGGCCTTCCTCATCATGGTCTATACATGTAGGGTTGTAGTGATGAGCAGAGTGCACAACCAAAAATGAAAAATCTTGCGAAATAGATACTTACGTTCTTTCCCATGAGAATCACAGCATCCTTGCGGACAGAGGCCCTGATGCGCTGCATGTGGTTAGAACCGACGTTGTCGGCCTGAACCAGCAGGATCTTGGGGTACTCCTCCAGGAGACCCTGCAAACGGGCGAAGTAGTTCTGCTTTCTCTTGGCCTTATCTCCTCCGGACATCTTGTGTGCGTGTCAAAAGGTTTCCTTTGCGTAGGATTTAAAGACTAGGCCTGTTGTGTGTTGAAGTGAGTGAGAGAAAGGAAGAAAGAAGCAAAAACAAAAAGAATGCCTACCTGTACCACCAAGAACTGGAAGTGTGAAAAAACTAAGAAAGAGTGCAGCGAAGGATGCGGATACGCCCTTCGTTCTCCCCTATGACGTCACGCTGTGGAAACTTCCAAGAATGAGATACCCCTCATGTCAAACTGAAGGAGCTGTGCACAATCCAATTTCGGGATTGATTGATTTCGTTGGGCTAATTGTAATGCGATTCGTTCTGCTCTTCATTCTTCAGCAACAAGGTGAAAAACCAAATGGAGGGGACTAAACAGCACAAAGCTTTTGAGACGGAGGAGCCACGCGAGTACCAATGTTGCCTTTTACGTTCAAACGGAATTGTGCGCCTCTTGCAACCACATGAAGTGAACAACCAGGTAATTTGGCTTTGGCACAGGCATATCCTTTTTCTTTTGCGTTCCATGCCCCCACAAGAGATAAAGGTATCTGCAAAGACTGCTACCAAACGCTCATATCTCGCCAAAGTTGTGCTTCGGCAAAGTTCCCCTACACGTTCCTCTTTTCATTGATATTAATAAATAAGCTTAATTTATATCCTCGCTTTGTTGTTGTTCGTCAGGGAACTGCAAATTATTGGCCGGAAGCAACGGTACACGCCCGACAACTTGAGCAACGGCATATCCTACCGAACCAAGCAAACAAAAAAAAACATGCTTTCTGCGGGCCTTCCCTGCTTCCCTCGCCACCGCATACCCATGTTCACCAGCAGTTCGCTTCTGTGCCTTCTGGCAGTTTTTTTCATGATGGTGCCTGCAATTCTTGGACTGACCAACAATACTCTGGACCTCTACAGCCCAAACGGCCGCTGCATGCCTCGAGCGGAGGTGCTGAAATACTTGCCCCAGTGCGACGGCTACACGGACTGGCCGTACATGTACTTTAACCTTGACTTTGCCGCAGAGTTGCAGGCCTATGGCCAGGCCTTGCTGGAGAGCACAACCACCCTCGACCACTGCCTCTTCTGGAACATGCGGCTCTACTGCTCTGCCTACGCTCCGCCTTGTTTCCTCGCTGTTCCGCCAGCCAACAACAGCAGCAGCAATGGACAGGTTGTTCTCTACAATGGAACCAACATTCCTGTGGCTGTGCCGGTGGCCCAACCCACTTGCAGCTACATCTGTGAGCAGAGATACACGAACTGTACACCGACAATGATAGAATGGGGATTGGAGGAATACATAGACCAGTGGTTCCGGTGCGAACGCCCCTATGACACCACTGACTGGGGAGTTCCATCCCAAGAGATATTCGTACCAACACCTCCACTGTGCTTGTGGACATGGACGGCATGGCGACGCCTCCCTTTGAAGTGGAGCTGACTTGCAACAATGCCAGTCAGTACCTCATTGACATGTCAATTGTCCGTGAATTAGCTTGCCCGGAGGGACTGCATTCGGAAGAACAGGGGTGTGCACATTCGATTGTCCAGAGCCTTTGGTCACAGAAGATCAATACCACAGCCTGGAAACCGCTGTTTCTGTTATGGGTTGGCTCTCCTTTATTCTGATGCTTTTCTTGATGATATGTTACCTTCTGCGTCCCACACGTCGATTTGTACCAGAGCTCTTCTTCTTGCTGTCTGTGGCAGGCCTCTCCTTCGCTTTTTGCCTTGGCAGCATGATTGGCCATGAGGACGTGTGGTGCAGCTCTGACCACGAGAACAATTCTGTGGGAGATCCTGCCTGTACCGTACAGGGCATCTCTTACGTATTCTTCACGTTGGCCAGCGCTTGTTGGTGGTGCCTCATCTCCTTCAATATTTTTCTGTGGGCCATTACAGGGAAGAACCCCGATGCAAGTCCCAAGAAGAATGGCCTCATTATTGCCAAGGATTCTGACGATGGATTTGATTGCCACAATATCCCTCGATTCTGGTTCTATCGAGCCTTTTATCATGCCCTGTGCTGGCTCTTTCCTCTTATAATAGTCATCGTGCTGCTGGCATCAGAGCGCCTAGGCTTTGGCGGCTCCGATCTCTACTGCACAATCCATTCCAACCAACATGTGACGTTTACTCGCGGCCGAACACCGATCAACGCACACGGCGCGGAGGAGTTTGATACGTGGAAGCTCGTTATTATAGTACCTATCCTTATTATGGCCCTCATGACTGCTTGCTTCACGCTCGTCACTTTTGGCATTATCGCCGTTCGTCTGGCTAAGATGGGAACTGCCTACCGCACCAACAAAGGCTTCGCTAAGCTGCTAAAACAGTGGCGGCTGCTTGCGTTCGTCATCCTCTTTTTCTTCATCTATCTGTTCGTCCTCATCTACGAAATAGAATTCTCTGCCATCAAGAACAAACAGTACAAGGCCTATGAAGATTACTTTGGATGCCTCGCGTTGCTGGAAATCACATCCGTTAATGATACCTGCGAGCTATCCCGCGAGGTAAGCTATGGCTTGTGGATTTTCAAAACTATCATCGTTTGCGGCCAGGGAGTTTGGGTATTCTTCATTCTCGGCTCTGTCAAGGACAACTACAACCGCCCTCTTCGCTTGGTCAGAAAGTTCCTTTTGCTCGTGGGCTTGGAACACTTCTGCCCAACGTTTGCATCGAGCCTTTCCGAAAAGTCCACTTCCGGAAGCAGTGCAGATTCCTCGCAGCGTCCAAGCTCATCCAGAAGAAACAAGAAGCACCTTCCCAATGTAGGAGGGGCAAACGTGGCGGACCTTGTGGAGAATGAGAAGAAGATAGCGTTCGGCATGACCATGGTGGGAGACACGTCATCGGATTCATCCTCTTCATCTTCTTACAACAGCAGCGATGAATCCTCCGGCTACGAAGACGCACGACCCAAACGAGTTCGCAAGAGTCAGCAACAGCAGCAAGCAGTGAGCGGTGACCGCAACACTCAGGAAGAGGAGGAGGAGACGGGTAACTAAAAAGTCCTCGTGCAGGGAAGGAGAGAGAGAGAGAGAGAGAGAACATGACTACAACAAACAACAAGGAACCCTTAATCTTTTAGCAACATAAACACTGGTGCTGGCGCCCAAGTATTCAAACTAAAGCAGGTACCGTTGTTGCCAAGCGTGTGTTCTTCCGCAACGAGCACGTTGTGGGTGGATGGAACCTCATCGTAGAAGTTGTGCCAAAGGAAACCCAAGGAGGGACCAACTGCTCGTTGTTCGATGCTCCATCCATTTTTAAGCGAAAAGCGAAGCGAGGGTTATCAAAAATTAAATTAATTGATCTAGATTGATCCCGGAAAAGATCCGACGAATGGCCAAACAAAAAACAAAGAGCAATCCCCCCTTGGTTTGGCTTTAGAGTTTTAGGGTTTTAGGGGACAGCACGGAGGAGAGAGCGTTACACCCAGAGGCGTTTATCCGCTATCCACAGCAGGGAATGCATAGGCTAACGCACGGCTGGGGTGGAAGCCGTAGCGCACAACGCACACCCCCTTGTGGAGTGTCCTCCCTGAAGCGCAAGTTCCTCCTTGCACTCTTTGCTTGGTTGGCAGTGTTCATCTTTTGCTCCTACTCTGCCACCAGCTACTTCTCGTCTATTCCCAGCAGACGCACGCGTGCACCGGTTTATTTCAATGAGGGAGGAGAGCGATGCTTCAGCAACACCTCAGTGTGGTATCGCATAGCTAATGCTCCTATCGTTCATGTGGAGGATGGAAACTACTTGGGTGGAGCCACTCCCAAGTTCCTGTTGCACATGGGAACGCTTGCGGCGCACGCATCTTCTCATCACCCCAATGAAACACCATTCAGGGCATTGTACAAACCTCAGTTTCGACGCTTCGCTGGCCTCACCAAAGACTTCAAAGAGAAAGGTAGCTTTTCGCTCTGCTGCTCTCACTCTCACTCTTTCTTCTCAGTTGTCATTCATTTCATCTTTCACCTTTCTTTCGCTCACGCATGCAAAGCCATAAACGAGGTTTTGGCTTTTCATGTGGACTGTGCTATGGGCTTTCGAAAGACACCCCCCGTCACACTGAAAGCAGTGGAGGCATCGCTCATTCGAGAAGCATCAACCCCAAAAACAAAGAACATGCTGAAAGCCAGAGGGCTTCAGCTGCAGGAAGAAGGCAGCTTGCCTGGTGTGCCATAAGATCACAACGCCAGAGTTTGAAGGCTTTGATGAAGGCTGGTTTGCCACCGCTGTCAACATCAATACATGGATGGAGAGCTTGGATTGGCGGGTCAACCACCTGATCGATGAGATAGAGTATTGCGTGGAACGTTTTGGCCAAAACTATGTTTTTGAGCAGTGATGCTGCTCTTCTCTCTCTCTCTCTCTCTCTCTCTCTCTCTCTCTCTCTTCGTGGTTGTACATTGTGAAGAAGAAGTTGTTTGCTCCTTTGACTATTTTGAAGTAGAGGAGAGGCGCTGTCGCAAACGACGCCCGAACGAGGCGATGGATTGAAGCAAAGGCCGAAGCACTGGGGCAACTCTTGGCGTTAGAAACAAGCAAAGAGCCCACCGAAGAGGTACAAGTCCCATCACATCCATTCCTTTCACTAACGTTCCCGAGGTGAGCGGCGGAGCATTCAAACAAACAAAAAAAATGAGAGTGTTTACCTATGAGTACAGTAGCGGCAAAAGTAACGAGCTTGCCTTGGAGAGGTATGCCTTTCTCCTCCAAGTCCTTTTCTGTCCAGCCCAACCAAGCCACAAAGCGATGGAGGTCAATCACTCCAAAGCGTAGCAGGGAGTAGGTGACGAGGTAGCTGCTTATGCCCAGGAGCTCATGTACCACAATGAGAGTGGCGCCGTATTGGACCATGTACTCCGCTTTGCGCTCTTTCAAGGTTTGATAGGAGGGCAAAGAGAAGACGCGTTGAAAGAAGCCCTTTTTGTTCTGTGGTCGTTCTTTGTTGGTGGAAGAGGAGTAACAACGACTGTTGTTGTAGCTGTGCTTGCATTGCCGCCGACCAGAAGAGATGGGGGGACTGAGTTGCTTCTTCTTGGGCAAGGAACAAAATGAGCCAGAAGAGAAACGATTTGGGGCCAAGAGCGAAGACTGACGGGGCAAAGCAGGAGAGAGAAAGCCCGGCGTTCGGTGATGATAGCCTCGCCAAATAGAGTTACCTCTGTTGGCCGCAAAAACGCGAGCGCCAGGCTGCACACAAAACGCAATCGTTCTACCCTGCATCATTGCCGTCCTGCTTGCCCTTCCAAACAAAAACAGACAAGTAGGAACAACGGCAAGCAAAAGAAACGGAGGACAAAAAAAATTGGAGGAGAGGGGTCTCGATCCCCTGGCCTTCTGCATGCGAAGCAGACGCTCTACCACTGAGCTACACCCCCAGAGCGAAACAAATGACCCTTCGCAAGAGAGGGAGGGAACTTCATCAATCCTGCGTGTTTCAGATACATCCAAGAAAAAAGAAATTGGAGGAGGCCGGCATTGATCCGGCTACCTCTCGCATGCTAAGCGAGCGCTCTACCATCTGAGCTACACCCCCGTCTTCGAAAGTTTCCGTCATTTGTTCACTAGGTCTAGAACTTTGGCCACAAAAGAAAAAAATGGACAGATTGCCCTCTGGGTTTGTGTTTCCTTTGTGGCACCTGAAAACGGAAGAAGGAAGAAAAGGACGGGGGAGAGCAGAACAGCAGCATGTGGTTTGCTTTTCTGTTGGAGGCAGCGATAGTGGCGCTGCTAACGGTGTATGTGTACAGCCACTATGCTTCGTTTCGAAATCATCCCTGGTATGTCCCTGTTACCGTGCTGCTAGGCTGGTTCTTTTCCTTCTCTATTGTTTTTCTGATTCCTATCGATGTGTCTTCGGTACTGCCAGTTCTTTCGACTCCCTCTCTCTTCCTCACTCCCTCCCTTCCCCTCTCTCTCTCTCTCTCTCTCTCTCTCTCTCTCCCTCCCTCCCTCCCTCCCTCTCCTTTTCCTCTATTCGCTCCTCTACAAGTGTTCTTGTGGTACTGATTTACAACCACAGAATCTCTACGAAGACTGCATTGATTCGGAGGAGGGTACTTGTTATAAACCACCAACGTACCTCTCCGTGGAAGCTCTCTTGACGCTTTGGCGCATCATCTACTGGACCATGTATATCATGTGCTGGTTCGTCCTTCTTCTCCTTCTCCTTCTCCTTCTCCTTCTCCTTCTCCTTCTCCTTCTCCTTCTCCTTCTCCTTCTCCTTCTCCTTCTCCTTCTCCTTCTCCTTTCCTTCTCCTTCTCCTTCTCCTTCTCCTTCTCCTTCTCCTTCTCCTCTTCTCCTTCTCCTTCTCCTTCTCCTCTCCTTCTCCTTCTCCTTCTCCTTCTCCTTCTCCTTCTCCTTCTCCTTCTCCTTCTCCTTCTCCTTCTCCTTCTCCTTCGCCTTCTCCTTCTCCCTATTTGCGTTGTCTTTTCTATGCGCACTACTGTGTTCTTTCTAAACTTTCCACAATAAAAAATTAAAAAAAAAAACAAAAAAAACCGAAACAAAAGGACGACATATCCAATACTGCAAGAGTATTCAACATGCGGTGGTTTCAGCGTGATCGAAAAACTGTATATAGCATTGAAGACCAACTTGTTGTTCTACGGTATCGCTGGTACTGTTATGGTGGTGGTACTTGTCTTGGTCGCTTTCTCGTCTCAAAGTCTCGACGGGTATTTTAAAAACCGCTTCAATCTCTTCCATTTTCTTTTGCTTCTTTTTGTAAAACAAAATATGTTTTCGTTTTCTCAAAAGGCCAAAACTATTGGGTGTGGCAATTGCAACAGCGAACATGTGGGGCCTATTGTTGGTGATATTGCTGATGGGATATGGCATCGTGGAGATACCTCGTAAGATCTGGCAAATGGCACGTTGGAAGCAGCAGCTGGAGGCGTATCAATTTCATGCTGTTACTCTTCGTGATGATCTTTACGAGTCAGAAGAGAAACTGGAAAAGACTCTCAAGGTTCTCTCTTCTCTCTTCTCTCTTCTCTCTTCTCTCTTCTCTCTTCTCTCTTCTCTCTTCTCTCTTCTCTCTTTCTCTTCTCTCTTCTCTCTTCTCTCTTCTCTCTTCTCTCTTCTCTCTTCTCTCTTCTCTCTGTAGATGATACTCAAATATTTCTTTCATTGAATGCAGCTGGTTAGGAAAGTGGCAGAGCAAACACCGGAAGGTGATCCATGGTATCCTTATGTCGCTCAGATTGTAGCCAAGGTATCGCAATAGCTCAAGAAACTAACTGCTTCTCCTACTCGTTCTTCTCGTTACCGTGTTGCAATTATGTTATTATCTTACCTTTTTTGCCTTGTGAAACAAAGTGCCAACCAGAGTATCAAGACATATATTATGGAGAGGGAGAACTGGAATTAACTCATAAGAACTTGGTTCATCTCCATCAAAAGGTAAAACGGGTAAAACATATATACGCCCGAAACAAAAGGTAAGACATTCCATCGTTTCATCATCTAAACGGTACTTTAAATCGTTAAAACGTTGTTCAAAGCCTTTATACAGAGTTACTCAACGCAGCGTTCGAGTTAGAAGACATTATGGACACTAAACAAAACCCTCCTCCTGAATAGTATGCAAATTCTCTCTCTCTCTCTTCCGGAAACAAGCTAACAAATATTTATGGTACTAGTGCCATTCGGTGGTCGTTCCGTCCTGTCAATAACAGTGGCCTTAACAAAATCTCCAATTTTTTTGGTACCTTTTCTTTTCTTTTGGCTCCCTTCTCTGAAAATACCTTGCCATTATCGCTTTTCTTACCGTCCTTGTTTGTTATTGCCACACAAAAGTGTGGCTCTGGAAAGTATGGCTGGAGCCAAGAGTGTTACAATTCCTTGCATTTGTTTGCCTTCTTCTATCTGTCACCCTTTTGTGGTCCGAAGTCACCTTTTTCTCCCGCTCGGACCCTGAATGGAACCCAAAAACCAACAAATTCGAAGGTGGAGGGGCAGGCCCTGATCTTTCCATTTGGTCTCAACTCATCCATGCCCCTGGTCTCAGTGACTTTGGTAAACAGGTACTTTAATCTCTCTCGTACTTCTCCTTCTTTTCTTCGCTCATTTTTTCTTTTGAATGAAGCTATTTACATTTATAGCGGTGTTCTACTTATCGGCTTGTGTGTACTGGAGTCTTTTCCGGTTCCGTTTCTTTGACATATACCGTCTGATCCCACACCAAAAAAGCGACGCCCCTAGCTTGATGTTTACTGCATTGTATTTGGGACGGCTTACCGCCCCTCTCGCCTACAACTTTCTACATATGATTCACCACACCAACGCTGCTTTCTCCCGCGTAAGTTTCTCTGTCATTCTGTTCTATTCTCTGTTTTTTGGTGTTTGCTGACGTTTAAAGCTGCCGATAACATATTGAAGTTAATGGGAGACATGGCCGTAGTACCATTTATCGGTGGATCATTCAACACATACGTGCCTATAGCGCTTATATTTATCGTGCTTTTCACGTTGTTCAACCTATTTTCGCGGATAGCAAACCTTTTGCATGTTGCACGCTTCCAATTTGCTGATTCATCTAACCAAGAACAAATCGATGAAGGAGGTGAAATACTGCGACAAGGTTTGTCGCCCAACTTTTGTTTGCTCGTTCCTTCGTTCTTTTTTTTTCTTTCTTGAGACAGATTTGTCTTTGGTTTGCCTCTTTATAGCATTTGCCATGGCGGTGATTGTTTTTGCTTTTTGCTAATTGTTCAAAACTTATTCCAGAACGTGCTAAGCGAGAACGTATGTTGAACTCAATGGGTGTGGCAGGAACTGCTCCTGTACGTCGGCCTACCTTTGCTGGCAGAAAGCAAAGAGCTGGAAAGGTACTCTGCTTTCTTCAAAGGTCAACACACAGGTTGCTTATATTTTTCTATCTGTCTTCTCTTTGTTTCTTTTCTTTGTTTCTTTTCTTTGTTTCTTTTTTTTTTTTTTTGCATTTTTTGCATTTTTTGCTTTCATCTCTGATGTTACAGTCAGAGGATCCAGAACAGCGGAGAAAGAGAAGAGAAGAACTGAAGGCCAAGTACACCACAAAAGATGAGAATGAGGGCAAAGGAGCTTTGTCAAGGCTTGGTCTTCCTCGCATGCCACAAATTTTGAACTCACGACCAACAACGTCTTCTTTCCCTTCTCTACCGGACGACATCGATGTGGGACGCTCTAGTACGAGCACCTTGTCTGAGCCTCCAAAGAGCCGATTCGGAAGATTGACTCCTTCTAATTGGGTATGATGACCCGCGTACTGTTTTCTTCTGCTGCTCCTTCTTGTTCTGCTTCTCTCTTGTTGTGTTTCTCTTGTGCTTTTTTTGCAGCTACGAGCCACCTTGGCTTAAATGAACTGTGGTCTTTTGGTTTATTTCCCTTCTCTTCGTTGTTCTCTTCTCCTCGTGTTTCTTAGTCTTCTCGTTCTGTGCTGCTTGTTTTTCTCTCCCCTCCCTATCCATGTATTATATTTATGCTGATACATGCTTGTGTGACGTGCCACAACTGCCGCCCCGAAAGACCCGAAGAGGGCCAGGCAGCGGGTACCAGCGCCCCCCGCAGGATGAACGCTATGGGTCCGTTGGAGATGAGCTTCTATAGACTTTTGGTACATAAGAACGTAAATAAAAAACATTTTTTTGCTTCACAGTGAAAAAAAGAGATCATAAAAAATAAAAAATGGAAAGAAGTAACAAAGAGACCAGGTGAGCTCTTGCATACAGGGTGATACTTAGAGCAAGTTCTGATACTTCTGTTCGGTGGCCCACCACTTACCGCTCTTGTCGATGAATGACATGTTAAAGAGGAATAGGACCACGATGGCCACCAATCCGACTATCACAATGAGCCCCACAATTCCAAACACAACGCCGAGCACGATAGGTAGGGTATCTGTACTGTCATCTCCACCTTTAGGTACGTTCTCGCTTTCATCGGTGTATTGGCCAGGAATGAAAGGCAGCACGTCAACATCGCGGTAGTAGGCCACTTCCTTGTTGCCATCGTAGACAATAAGAGAGACGGTGTAATTGCCCTTGGTGGAATAGATGTGGTCGACCACGGTGGAGATTACCGGAGGTCGAAGACCGTCCCCAAAGATCCATTGGTATTCCAGAGTGGAGTCTGGGTTGGCTCTTGCTGTTGGTGTGCCGTTGAACGTGGTTATTTCTTCCTTTACAATCCTTGGAAAAAAAAAACAACAACAAAGATTAATAAATGGGAGTAATGAGAGGGAGGGAGAAAAGATAACTTACTGAAAGGGGATAGTGATATTGTTATCAGCATCAATAACGGGTGCTGGAATAATTTCATAGCTCATCCTTCGGAAGAAAAGAGAGGTATGACCAGGGACGAGGGTTTCGACATCTGTCCACGGGCGGTATACCACGCACTGCTCTGAGTCCTTACCACACGTACCGATCGTGGTAAAAAGTCCTTGATGCGCTGATCCTAACTGTGGCGAGAGGTAAGTCCATGACGTCATACACAACCTTCTCTCTCTCTCTCTCTCTCTCTCTCTCTCTCTCGCACGTACCGTAGAGACATTAGTATCCGCGTAATTGAGTTGGAAGTCACCTGTTTCCAAAAAGTATTTGATCTGGAAGGTCAAATTGGCTGATCCACTCAGAGTGCCAACGTTTTCCCTAAATGAGGGAGAGAGAGAGAGAGAGAGAGAGAGAGAGAGAGAGATAAAGAGAGAGATTAGAAGAAACAAGCAGAAAGACAACAAGCTGCAAATAATTTCTTTACCAAGTAACGATGAAATGGGGATTCTCTCCGGTATCTTGCAAGAAGAAAGTAACGTTGCTGTTGCCTTCAAACTCAAGTTGGTTGCTCCAGTAAACAGCGATAGAGTCGCTTGGTGGTTGTTCCTCAAGGCCAATAATGCTCTGAACGCCAAAGCCCACAATGCCAGCTCTGTTCACTGTCAGTTGGCTGTATTTGTGTTTTTTATCATTCATTCATTCATTCATTCATTTAGTTCCTCACAGAAGAAAGCCGACAAACGATAAGTAGAGAGAAGGAAACAAGAAAAGAAGAGAACGAACATAGCATCTTCACAGTAGAATTTCCAAGGGAGAGAGCCAAGGCTGAACAAAGAGGAAGCAGTGGTACTATCAATACCGGTGTCCATGTGACCCGAGTTGTCAAACCACTCAAACTCTACATTCTCCACTTCGTAATAAGGTTCGTAGGAACATGCAGGTTCCTCATACTGAAAGTCCAACGTCCATTCTTCGGTGCTCGATTGTGAAGAATAGGAAGGGGACAGTGAGATCGTCAAAGTATAAGTTCCTGATAGCTTGTTGTTTCACTGTTTTCAGTTGCCAATAACAAAACAAACGTTAATTAGTAAGAAAAGAAAGGTACCACAGGAATCGCAGCAGAAATGCCAGGACGGGACATATCAAAGGAGCCAGCGCAGTCCACTTGCTTTGGGATGAATGTCTCCCAACCAGGGTGTATTCCTTGTTGAGCGCTGCAGTTACGGTACAGCCCGGAGGTGCTGTTGTAAAAGTCGGCGTTTGGCAGCACCAAGTCCTCGTCTCCAGTGTAAGCCGGAGAAGGTTGTGTGTCATGAAGGCAAACAGCTTCACAAATGTTTTTTCATGTCAGTGTACGAGTTTTGGTGCAAAAACAGAAGTAAAGAAAACAAAGAAGGAAAAAGAAAAAAGAAAAGCCATACTGAGTTGACGAACTGCGTCAAAGTTCTCGGGGCCAGTGAGACGAAGGTACAGGAAATTGTCAAAGCCAGTCATGCCCTGGCACTCGGCTGGCGCTTTGGTGGCCTGCGGCTCGATGGTAAACGGCTCATCTCCGTTGTTGTAGAGGGGGATGTCGAATCGGACAAATATTTTTTCGCCAGCAGAGTTGGCGCAGCCCGCGGTCACCAGACAGGAGTCGTCCGGAATGATTCGCCGCACCACCTCCAAAGATTGTTCCAATCGGTCCATGTCTATTTGGAGGTCAACTGCGGCGAAGGCGTTGCCCGCAAATAAAAACAGGCAAACGCCCATAAACAGAATAGCAACAGGAGTTTGTGTACACCGCCTCATCTTCTCTCCTCCTCTTCGTTTGCCGCTTGCTTGCTGTACCACAAGGAAATAACGTTCTGTTTGTGGGTAATGCAGCTCATACTCGTTGTCTAAATAATCTACCCCTTAAATTAATGAGCAACGTTTGTACCAATACTTTTCCACTATTTCAAAACTCCGAATGTAATTAATAATATTAAATTAAATTATCCACCAACCACCCCATTCGCTCAAATTAATAACCTATTTACCCGATATGCAAAAAAAGGAGGGTTTCTTGCGTCCGTTCGTCAAGAATCGCTAAGGTAGCACGGCTCGTATTCGTCCACTTCTGCATTCGCCCATGTCGTTATTCCAATGGCCTCCTCCCCTTGTTCTTGTACTCTGCCTGCTGCTGCATCTGACAGGCTCCATCCTCCCATCGCTGAAGTTAGACTGGCCAAAGGCCAACGTCCCGCTGTTCCCTCTATTTTTGTTTTCATAGCATATTTAAAAAAAGAAAGAAACGACAAGAAACTAAATGAGAGATGAAAGTACCGGAAAGTTGGTCCAACTCTTCAAGGATCTCTTTGAAGGAGGGCCGTTGCTGAGGGATGGAATGCATGCACGACGATATGAGCAGCCTCCACCGGTCAGGTACAGTGGCGGGTATCGTCGGACGAAATCCCCCCTTCACCATCTCTCCAAAGAGCTTGGGATCCATCTGCTGCTGATGTTGTTGGAAAGCATAATGGTCCACAATTGTTGCGCCATTCTCATCAGCCCCACCAAAATTGCCACAGTGTGGCTCCTTTCCTGTCCACAGTTCGTACAGCACGCATCCAAAACTGTATACGTCAGCGTATTCTGTATAGGTCTCGTTTCTTAGCACTGTTAGTGTTACAAATCAGGTTAGCGCCAAAAAAAGAAAAAAAAAACACACATACACAAATATATTACGTGAAAAGACGAAGAAAAAAAAGGGAGGCCAAGAAAAGAACAGTAAATACCTTCGGGAGCCATCCAAGGGATTTGTCCAACAGCATAAGCTTCGTTTTCTGATTCTTGCTTCACGTGCGAAAGTCCAAAATCAGCTACTTTTGTCGTTTTATTGTTGTCCAGCTGCACGTATTGCATAACGTTAAAAACAAAGAAAAAAAAAGAACAAAGAACAATGAAAAAAAGAGCAAACCAGAATGTTGTAACTCGAAAGATCTCTGTGCAAAATCGGTTTAGGCTTATTGGCATGCAAATAAGCCATTCCCTTACATATATCCAGCGCGATGCGATGCCGCAAGCTCGGTTGGTTCTCCAACGCAAAGAAGCAATCCTGTATGAGCGCATGAAGACTGCCTCCGCTCATATACTCCATCACAATGCAATGATTGCCTTCAGGAGTGCAGGAGACGGCGAGAATCATAATAACATTTGGGTGCCGCACGTGGCTCAGCATGATGACCTCTTTCTCGAAGAGGGCAGAGTCCCCTTTGTAGGAGTTGCGATAGATGACCTTGACGGCCACTTCAGTGCCGTTCCATACAGCCCGCTTCACCTCCCCAAAGTGGCCTTTGCCTAGGTTTTCGTACAGTTGTAGCTCGCTAAAATCTATTCTGGCAATTGTATCTCCAATATCTTTCGAAAACGGATAAGAAAGGGAAAGAATAAACGAAAAACGAAAAGAGAGAGACGAGAGACGAGAGACGAGAGACGAGAGACGAGAGACGAGAGACGAGAGACGAGAGACGAGAGACGAGAGACGAGAGAGCGTACAATGTTTACGAAGGTAGTCTTGAATTTTTTTGCGGCTGGAGTCGCGACTGCCATGCATTGCCTCGATCCGTTGCATGATTTCATCCCGAGCTCCATAAGATGCTATCCCCAGTTCTTTTTTTAGCACTTCCATGTCCAACTTCTTCAACAGCAAAGGACCTGAGATATGATGCCGAGCAAAATTTTTGGCGTATTGTGGATAGCCGATCGCTTCAACCCAGTCTCTTACGTCCTCTGGACTCCAGTTGGTTATTCCTTTGGCTTCCAGCCGGAACTTGCATCGGTCCAATGTTGCCTTTTTCAATGCTTGCAAAATTTCTTCGTTTTCTTTATTTTCTTCAATAACTAAATTGTTTTGTTTGGGAATGGCATTAGAAAGGAGAAAACTAATAGCTTGGAAAAAGAAAAAGAAAAACAGAAAACAGAAAACAGATATGAAGAAAAGAAGTGAAAATGGAGGACGTACGACTTAAGACGGTGCGATTATAGTTATCAGTCGCTTCGGGATCCGCCCCAAACATCAGTAATAAATGAACACATTCTTTCCAACCACCCATAACAGCGGCATGCAGTGCTGCACACCCCATTTCGTTACGCAACTGTACATTTGCTTGTTCTGTTTGAAGAAGAAACAAGAACAAATGAGATCAAAGAAACATGATGAGATAACCTTTGAAAAAGAAGATGGCCACAACAAACCTTGCAATAGCAATCTCACGCATTCGGTATGGCCTTTGGAGGCTGCTTTAAAAAGCGCCGTTTCCAACCACATATCCTGCGCATCGACATCAGCCTTATTTTGCAGTAGAATCCGCAAACACTCCACGTGATTGTATGAAGCGGCTTTAATGAGCGGCGTCTCTTCCCACTTGTTCTTCCGATTGACGTCTGCGCCGGCTGCTATCAACAGTTCCACGCATTCTAAGTGTCCTTTGCGAGCAGCGAGCGCCAACGGCGTCCGCTCCTCCGGCTCCAATTCGTCCACCTCAATATCCTTCACCAAAAGCAACCGCTCCACGCAGCGAGCATGTCCCTCGAAAGCAGCCCAATGCAACGGCGTACAGCCAAAGGATTTGCTTGATGGATTCTCTCCTCTGGCGAGAAGAGCGTTCAGCATGTCCAAGTTTCCCCTCCGTGCGGCCATATGCAGCGGTGAAAACTCCTGTAGAGCCTGCTCTGGTGTTACGTGTGGTGTTGCTAGCAACGGCGTACTCACCCGCCGTCGCTGCGCAAGCTTGGCCCTGGTTGTGGGCTCCGTCCCTGCTTTTTTGTTGTTTCGGTTGGTGTTGTCTCTGCCTCCTCTCCTCCCTCGTCTCTTACCCTCCGCCTCAGCTTTTTGCCCTTCCGTTTCATCGTATTCCACCAAGTCTTCCTTGTAGCATTTGATCTCTGCCACAAAGCTGTTTTGTTTCATCACTTTTCCGCCGTTACCTCCTCCGCTCCCCCCACTTCCACCCCCATTGCCACCGCTACCCTTTCCTCTACCCCATCTTCTCTCTCTCTTTCCTGAGCCAAAAAGGGAGGCCTGCTCCCTCGCTGTAGCGCCCTGCGGGGAGGTACGTTTGGGGCTCTGGCTGTTGTGTCGTTGTTGGCGCTGAGGAGGTGAGCCACCCGTTGTTGTGTTGGTGGTGGGTGGTTGTTCTTGTGAGGGCTGTGGTTGTGTGCCTCGGCCTCCTCTGCCTCTGGGGCCTTTTGCTCTCCTTGAAGAGGTTGAACGTACAGATGCCGCGTGCTCAGGGCCTTCTTCCTCATTATGCCACAGCGCGGCTGAAGAAGAGCCAAGGAAAGGGGACGGCTGCCCTCCCCTCTTCCGCCAAGGCGTTGCTCCCTGTGGTTGCATTTCAGAGAGTTATGTTTTTGGGGGTTCGGTTGTTACCTCCTCCTCCTCTTCCTCCGATTATATCCTTCTTGAAGAAGAGGTGCTGCTGCTGGTGCTGAAGCCCACGAGGCACAGCAGCCCAATAAACAAAGGAGAGGGTTGGTCCAGGGTATGTTGGAAAAAAAAAAGAAAAAAAGAAAATCAGGATCGCCCGCCGCTATGCAGATGGATGTTGCTGAACGAAGAGGAAGAAGAGTGGGTTGATTGAATGGCCTTAATCTTTACCAACAAAAAAATGGCTATAAATAAAATAAAACATAAATAAATAAATAAAACCGCCAACAACGAATCTACTTTACTTGTTGGTAACCCACCCACCCTTCCACCCTCTCAAAAAAAAACCCCCAAAAAAAAGTAGCAGAAGCAAAAAATAAAATAAAAAAGAGGTTCTCTCTCTCTTCTTCTCGTGTTCCTTCCTCTTTTTTTTCTTTGCGCCGCCTTAGTATTCCTGCTGCTGCTGGTATTGTGTGCATGAGCGGAGAGGAGAGAGGAGGACAGGAGATTGGATAGGAGACAGTAGAAAACAATAAGGAGATAGATAGGGGAGAAGACATAGGAGAGGACAAGAGACCTTTTATTGCCCATCGCCAAAAAGAAGAGAAGAGAACGAACGAAAAAGATTGAACAAAAGCAAACGAGCCGTTCGTTCAGCCCTTCGTTTCTGATTATTTTTTTTTTTGTGTGCTAGCAAACAAGGTTTTCTTGGTGGCGTGGTTTGTTTCAAAAAAAATTGGAAGAGAAGAGCAAATGGCAGCGGCCAAACCGGCATTCCCGCCGCCCTCCTTGTACGCGGCGCTTCCTCCCGATATGAAGATTAGGCCTCTGGCGAAGAGGGAAAGGCAAGTTTGCTTTTTTGTTGTCTGTTCTCTACTCTAATTGTGGGCTTGTTGTGATCAGAACCCAACGAGTATTCGGCCCAAAGAAAGATAACAAAGAAGAAAGCATCATTTCGCGTAGCGACATCATGGTACTTTTTTTTAAAAAAAAACTTTCAGCTCAGCCCATTCGAGCTTTTGTGTTTGCTTCCGTCATCTTGGTCGTCTTATGAAAGAGTTTTTTCGTGCTTTTTAGGTTTCCGGCATAAGCAGTTCGTCTTTTCCTAAGAGACCTGGCACCAGCTTGCGAGATGGCGACCCCGTTGCTGACTCATTTCGTTGCACATGGTAACATGAGTGGTTGTTGTTGTCTTGTGTTGTTGTCTTATGTCTTCTCTTTCTTCTTCTTGACCGCCTTTTCTTTTCCGCCATATGATAGTTGGGACAACAGGTATCAAAAGCGCTGCTCTGGTTATGCTTTTCATTTATTAAAACTCTCATTCTAACACAACATTAGAGTGATAGCGGCAGTGGCAGATGGCTGCAACTTTGGTAATAGGCCACAAGAAGCTGCCACCAAAGCCACATTCGCTTTCGTGGAGCACGTGAATGGCAAGCAAACCTTTGGAGACTTGCAGGAAGCCGGCAAGTTGATAGAAGAAGCCTTCGAACAAGCTCATCTTCACATTATCGCTAACAAGAAAGGAGCAGACATTTGGGAGGCTGGTACCACTTCTCTCTGCGGCGGGATGATAGTGGAGTTGAAAAAAGAGGACAAGAGAGACTTAAACTGGGGATTCATATGTGGAGCAGTCGGTGATATTAAGGTCTATCGTTGGACTCCTAAGCAACCAAAAGGCTCCCGCGTCATGGATGTTACTGAGAACAATCGCTTTCAAGCCAGAGATGAACGTGATCCTGGTGGCAGGTCGTCTTCTTGTTCTTGTTCTTGTTCTTGTTCTTGTTCTTGTTCTTGTTCTTGTTCTTGTTCTTGTTCTTGTTCTTGTTCTTGTTCTTGTTCTTGTTCTTGTTCTTGTTCTTGTTCATCTTGTTCTTCTTCTTCTCTCTTTTGTTTATTCTCGCGAGTTGATATATGAACAAATGATTGTAGGTTGGGACCTTATCTAGATGAGGGTTTGCCCGACTTGCGCAACTTTAGGCTGTATTGGACTCCATGCGACAAAGGAGATATGTTCTTCTTTCTGACGCGTGGCGTTTACGAAAACTTCCACCCGATGATGCAAGGCAAAACCCCAAAAGATATTCCCGATTTGTCGGTGAGCACCTGGGAAGGTTTGTTCTGTTCTTTCACGTTCTCTTTTTATTCTTTCTGGTTTACCATCAAATATGCAGAGGCCGAAAAGAACGCGTTGGCCCAGCAACAAATAACTCTGTGGATGAACTCACAACTAGAGCAGCTGATTGAGAACCATGGAGCTAGCCCAACCATATCCAAAGCCATCCTTACCATGTGCATGCAGATAACCTCCGCTCGACGAACTTTTATGGAAGACAACCAATCTGCTCGTCCACCAACCGACTACGTGTCTTTTCCTGGCAAACTGGATCACATGACTGCTCTGGTTTGTTTTCATATCTGTTTTTCCTCTGCTAATTCTAAAGCATAACTCTGCTTTCTCTGGTGTAATTACGACAAAAACAATCAAGGTTTTAAGAGTAGGGGTAGTACGCGCGCCACTAGGATCGATGCGCAAAGCAGCCCACCCATTGGTGGCCGGCTCTGTCAACAATCTTTTATCCTCCGATCCATCGCTTTCCACTTCTCCCTTCTCATTTACAGCCTCTGGTAATGTGAACGGAAGTACAAACGGGCCTATAGCTGAACGATGGGAATGGCGGTGTTTCTTCCCCCTCACGCCCCAGATAACCACAACCACAACGGAGCAGACAGCTGCTACAACAAAGACAAACGCAACAACATTAATCGAGAGGCTGGCAGACAAGAACAAGAAGTTAGCCATGGCGGTGCAAAAATTGGGGAAGGAAGGGACGCAGCACTTTACTTTTTATCTCAACTTCTTCGAACCGGACATCATCCTTCGGCAAGAGCACAACGCGCCTCCCAAACATGGCGAGGTGAGAACCGCGCCGCTGCTGCTGGACGCCCGAATAAAGAAGGAGGAGAAGGAGGGCTTTGACTGTTGGCGTCACTGCGCCCAACTGTCCTTTGACAATCATATGGACAAGCACCACCTTATCAAGTCGGTCATAACTTCCCTCTCCCAACGTGGCTTCCCTCAGGAACGCATCATCCAGGTCTCTTCCTCCATCGACTCTTTCCTTCCCTCTCTTGACACCCTCCTTGTTCGCGAGAGGAAGAGAGTGTTGTCATTTGGAGAGTTGGGCAACCTTTATGGATCGGCAGCAGGAGACCTTGCTCTTGCTGAAAGCGATTTGATGGTGATGGGCAAGGATGGCACCTGCCTAGGAACCTTCCATAGCATTCATCTGAGTGCCGCGAAGCCCAAGTACATCAAACCTTTTGTGAAACAGCACGTAGTGCCCTACCTTCTGGATGTCGCATCTTCTCCTCCATCTTCCTCTTCGGCCCAGTCGCCTTCCGCTGCCTCCCCATCTATATCGGCAAGGGTGCCTCCCTCTGTTCTTTGCATGAACTTTTCAGAATTCTTGTGCAAGCTTCGCAGTTGAGGAGCTCCTCCTCTCCCTCTGTCTTTTTGGTGTTTTGTTTTTCGCAGGTGGAGGCAATAACGTGTACCTTCTATACATAAAAATGAATGAATGAGTAGTTTGTGTTTGGTTGTTTGGTTTTTTAATTGTCCACTTCCAAACGAGAAGGAAAGGGAGGAAGTTGGTAACAAGGGGCCAGTGCATAAAACCCTTTCACTCTTCCTTCCTGGCAACCTTCCGGCGGCCGCCTGCAGCAGCAGCAGCAGCACCACTACCATTGCCAGCAGCACGGGTCTTGGCAGCAAAGTCCTCCGCAGCAGCGGTGGCGGAGCGGCGACCGGTGTAAGTGCGGATGTAGAAGGAGGTGAAGAGGAAGATAAAGGAGAGGCCAACGGCCTGACCGAAATAAACGGACCAGATGTGACCACGGCAGTCCCACACGCCCAAAATCGGGATGGCGATGATGTGAGGCCAAGTGGCGGACATGTCGATGAAGAACTGCACGATCTGCAGCTGGGTGAGGTAGCGCTTCCACCAGGGCTGGTAGCCGAAGGTCTGCACCATGTAATAGTAGTACATGAACACGTGCACAATGGAGTTGTTGAGGACGAGGATCCACTGGCCAGTGGTGTCCGTGTAGCAGAAGAAGTAGAAGAGGTAGGGCACGATAAAGTGATGGTAGACATGCACAAACTCCAGGTTCTTCTTCTTCAGCACCAGCAGCAGCGTGTCAATCATCTCATAGTACTTGGAGACGTAGAAGACATAGCACCAAAAGGCGAGGCTGCCTCTAGCCAGGGAAGGGGAGTTGCGGTCGGCGTAGGCGTGGCCTTCATCACAGTAGATCTGGGACCAGCCGTAGTTGCGGACGATGGGGATAAGGGCCGCCACAACACCCACTGCCATCAGTAAGCTCAGCAGGCAGAGGAAGAGGTTGTGGACGGCGGTCACTGCTTTCAGCCTCATTGGCTCCTTGATGAACTGTCTCAGCCCAAAGATGAAAATGAGGTAAAAGAAGGTGCCGCCCACAACAAGTTCAGGGCTGGTGAACGGCGCCCCGTGGAAACTAAAGTTGTCGATGTAGTTTTGTACTGCGCGAAGCTGTTCCATCTTTTTGTCACTCTCTTCTAGAATAAATAAATAAGCTGTTTTTTTCACTGCTCCTTCCTCGCTCGCTGCCTCTCGTAAAACTCCTTTGGTGCTATTGCCGGAGGGTAGGGTGCTTTCCTCTTTCTTTCCGTCGTCAAACTGCTGCTGCTGGTGGTGTGGTGCTTTGGCCCCGCTGCTGCTCCTCCTCGCTAAATAAAAAAAAAAAGCCCCCCTTTCCCCTCTTCACAAAAAAAGAATGCCCCTTTGCCGGAACGTTAATGCGAGACGCTGGCAACGACTGTGACCCGATGCCCTCCTGTAATGGGTTAATCGCTATGGTGATTGGACAGTTTTTGGCCCATAGCCTTCCCATAAGCAATAACTCCTAATGGCGGGTAATTATCGATAAATGGCAATAGTTAACGGTAATTGTCCTAATAATAAATAATATTTTTTTCCTAATAATAAATTAAAGAAGAAAAAAGAATTCTTATTTCATTTTAGGTTTGGGTGGTGCTCCCCCTTGTTGTTGTTGTCGGAGGAGGTGGGATGCATCTCTTCGTGAAAACAAGGAGGAGAAAGAGACATACTCGTTAGGCACAACGCCCTGCGTGTCCTCCTCCAAATAATTGAAAAGGGGCATGTAAAAGCCCTTGTTGCTCCTCTCTTCCTCGCTGAGAAAGACCATGGAGTTGGCCAAGTTGTGGTAGTGAAGGAAGAGATGAGTGGAGATGTAATAAGCCATCAGTACGTCGATACTGTAATGCTCGTGCCCCGCCAGGATGAAGAACATGCCAAATAGGTTCATCACCCAAGAGAAGATGTGGAGGCCCTTCCACTTTGAGTCGGTATATTCTAGGATGAAGCAGTTGAATATGGTAAGCATTACGGTGTGTCCGCTGAACATATAATCTCCACATGTTCTCACTCCATTCACTGAGAGACCTGTTCATTTTTCTTGTTAGCCAAAAGAAGGTATAATACAAAGAAGAGCAAAAAATCGAACCAAGCCCCGAGAAGATAGCCCAAGCAGCACGCAACTTGTCCTCAATACCATTGGTGAGTTGGTCCTCTGGAATACCTGATAGATGATGATCGCACTTGACATGAGTGCCCGGTACACTCAACGAGGTGACGAACATGGTGCAGCATCTTAGCAAGAATACCATCGCCGTTATGCAGCAGAAGCGGCGAAGGATGACCATGCGGAAACGATGCAGCAAGACGGTTACAAAGAAGATGAGGGCCAGACTGAAGATGGTGTACTCCGCCAGGGTGAAGGCCACAGGCATGTGTGGCACGTTGTCCAGGATGATGTCCGGGAGAGGAGGATAGCTAGTTGGGTCTGGCACCCGCTCGTGCACAAATGTCATTGTCAGAGCTGTTGCCATAGCGCTGAATAACAGAAACAGAAAGCTCATCACTGGTGTTGGAAAGAAGGAACATGTACACAAAAGAATAAGTGTTTGTTACAACCAGTAGATAGGAAAACATCAACAGGAACCAACATCGAAAGAACGCATTTCACCCCCAACAAAGAAAGGATGCAAGAAACGAAAGGAGGGGGATAAGCGCACCAAGCCGACTGAGAGCAGAGGCGAATCTCTCATCAACGTGCCAAACAGGCAAGAAGGATGCTCTCGTTTTGGTGGGAGAGCTGAAAGGCCACCAGACACCTCCTTCCTTGGAAAGCTTGCCATACTCCCTCTGCCATCTCTTCAGCACCTCTGCGAAGCCCTCCTCTTCTCCTACCTCAACTTGATGCCCCTCTTCATCGAGTAGAGGGTGTATCGAACGAGAACGAGGTCTGGTTTTAGCCAGAGGAGGAGAAGAGGAGTCTGTCTCGAGGCTCCTCCTTCGTTGTTGGCTGGGCAAAGACGAAGAAGCAAAACCGTCCACCGCTGCATCTAACAAACGCGGCTCCGAAGGGAGGTGGCGGGTGTAGCCTGTGTCTTGAGCGCGTAGTTGTTGTATCGTCCATGACAGACGCTTGATGTCTCCAATTACGCCCAACGCCAGTGGTTCCTCTCTTAAATCGTGTTCCTGTGTTTCGAGTCAGGACAAAAGAGAAGAACAAGAACAAGAAGAACAGGAACAGAAAGAAGAAGAAGAAGAAGAAGAAGAAGAAGAAGAAGAAGAAGAAGAAGAAGAAGACAAGAACAAGAAGAAGAACAAGAAGAAGAACAAGAAGAAGAACAAGAAGAAGAACAAGAACAAGAAGAAGAACAAGAACAAGAACAAGAACAAGAACAAGAAGAAGAAGAAGAAAAACAAGAAGAAGAAGAAGAAGAAGAACAAGAACAAGAACAAGAAGAAGAAGAAGAAAAACAAGAAGAAGAAGAAGAAGAAGAACAAGAACAAGAAGAAGAACAAGAACAAGAAGAAGAAGAAGAAGAAGCAGAAGAACAAGAACAAGAACAAGAAGAAGAACAAGAACAAGAAGAAGAGAGAAAGGAAAAGAAGAGAGAAAGGAAAAGAGAGGCAAGCCAAAAAAAAAAAAAAAACGCGGGACATACAGTGAGGCTCAACAAGATTTCTCCATCTACGTTGTTTTTGGCAAACTTCTCAGCGTAACGGCCATAGCCGCCCATCCCCAGCCACTTGCTCACGTCGCTCACGCTCCATTCGCTCGCTTTGATTACGGCAGTAGCGGTCGTCACCGTGTCGGTCGCTGTCCTCTCCTTGTTCGATACGCTCCTCTTCTTCTTGCCCATACCTTTTCCCCCCTACTCTGTTTCTCTCTCTCTCTCTCTCTCTCTGTTCGTAAAGTTTTGTTATTGTTTTGTTATTGCTCGTGTGTGGTGTGTTTTTTTTTTAAAAAAACACAAACAAGGGTTGAAAGGGCGGGGAGCAGACAGGGACATGTTTCAAGACCCTTCTCTGTTTGTTTTCCAGCTTTTCTTTCGGATGTTTCAGAGATAAACAACCAAAAAACATTCGCTTTTATATCACTTGAGATAAAAAGAAAATGCACAACAAAAAAAAAACAAACAGCAGAGAGGGATGGCGTTGCTGGGGGTGGTTCATCCTTCCGAAGAGGAGGACGGCATGACGGAAACAAGGAAGCGAGTGTCTATGGAGACGAAGCAGCGCACAAAGTTGTGAAGACACGCGAAGAAAACGTGAGACAAACACTTGCTGGCGTCTTCTCCGAAGAACGTGGCCAGAGAGGTCCATTCCTGACGCATCTTAAGCACCACTTCTTCCAATGCTTCTATTTCTGCTTTTGCTTCGTTGTAAAATGGCTTTTGTTTTTGTATTTTTAAAAAGAAAATAAGCAAAAAGAAAGAACGAAGGAGAGAGAGAGAGAGAGAGAGAGAGAGAGAAGAGAGAGAGAGAGAGAGAGAGAGAGAGATGTACCATCATGACAGCAACGTAACGATCTTTTGTCTCCGCGTCGCTGTGATGCTTCTGGCAAAGAACAATTTGCTGATGCACTCGAGACAGTTCAATCTTCATTTGTTTTAGCTCAGCTGTTATGTTCTCAATGGATACTTTGGATGCTGCTTCAATGGATTGCAGTTCTTCGTGGAAGTTGAGCAAGGAAGGCATCTGGTTCTCGATCTCCTTTTTCAAGTAGTGCAACAGAGTAACGTCTTTGTGCTTTCCTCTTGTCTCTGTCAACTTTTTTTTTGGTTATAAAATGTTCGTACTCAGCACCATAAAGAAAGAAAAACAAGGAAACATACCTTAGTAAGACTTTCCATCCGAAAGCCATGACTGGAGGAAAGATGATTGTCGCGGTTGAGGACACTACCCAGGGCCAATATGGTCTTAAGGAGCTGCGGGAACTTTTGGTTGGTCTTCACTTGGATGCAGGCCGATAGCACCGTTTCCGTGTCTCGTTGTACGTCCTGAACGAGAGTGGAGTACTGTTTCTTCCACAGAAAAGTATCCAGACGTTCGTTCAAGCGTGGAATCTCCATTAACTGTTCGTGTGAAAAGACAGATCAGAGAATGAAAAAGGAAAGACAGAGAAAGCGAATAAAAGGTAAGCAAACCTTCAACAGGAAACGTTCAGCTGGGCCAAGTTTATCATCGTCTGTGCTGTCTTGTTGTGGATGAGCATAGCCCATAAGAAGTTCAATCTCTTCTTCTTTAGGAGCGATGTACTTAAGAGCCTTGACCCTATCTATACACAGCATGTCTTCGTCCATTTGCCAAATGGCTTCTTGAATCTTGTCTTGAGTCGTTTTGAACTGAGACAACAAAATTGCTTCAAATAAATAAACACATAAATAAAAAGGAGGTAAGTTCATATACAAAATTGCTTCTGAATAAAAAGGAAAAGAAGAAAGAGCAAACCAATGTTATTAACTCTTTGAAGAGGAAGAAGCATCCCAGCTGAAGAACTAGTACTGCTCTTTGAAGAGGGGGTAGCAGCGATGGATTTCCTTCTCTGCACGGTGGGCGATATCGAAAACAACGACTCAAGCTCCGAAACGTTAACCTTGATGGGTGGGGCGTCCTCTACAGCGGCTGCGTTCCAAACCGTTTGCTCTATCTTGTTCTGCATCCAACATTCATTCAGCAATTGATTCATTTAAGCTTTAAGCCGAGAAGAAATAGAAGGGATTGTTGTAAAGTACCTTTGGAATGACGCTCCAGTGAAGCGGGCGCATTTTCTTTCTGGAAGCCTGTTGTTGATCCTGTTGATCAGCTTCTGAAGATGAAGCAGAGCGCTTGTTCGGTGAGGATGAAGAGCTGTTGTTCTTGGCGGTAGACTTTTGTACAAAAGGAGGCGGTGGTGGAGGAGGAGCAACCGGAGGAGGAGGCGGTGGGGCAGGGCCACTTGTTGAAGTCACAGGCTCTTCAATAAGGGAGGCGTGTTGTTCCTTCAATGGTTGAAGTGGAGGAGCAGAAAAATAGGAAGAGGAAGAAGGTATGCTGGAAGAGGACGAACCGCCTGGAGAAAACGGGGTGGGTGGAGGAGAAGAGGGTGGAGTGGAATAAGAGGCATAGTAGGCGATAGAAGAAGAATTCGAATCAGACGAGGCAGTCAAAGCGCCTGCTTTGACCAGGAAGGGAGAGTTAACCGAAGGTGACATAGATGCCAGAGATAGAGAAAATGATGTGGGTCCGGCAGGAGCTGACAACAACATGCTATTATTGTCGGAGGTTGAAAAGGAAGTAGAGATAAGATCCAATGAGGATTGAAAGAGAGGCTCGCGAGCCTTAACGTCACTTTTGGAACGCAACGCAGTGCCGGCAATGCTTTGTCTCCGTTTAGAATGACCCCGAGAACGAGCACGAGAGGATGAGGTAGGAGAAGTTGTGGGCGAAGCCGGTGCTAAAAGTCGAGAAAGAAGTCGGTCGTTCTCCTTTTTGAGGCGCCAAGCCTTTTCGTTCTTCTCGCGTTCTTTTCTCTCTTCTTGTTCAACGTCGACAAGGTGCTGGGTTGGTCTCTGTGTGCGTTTTGTCAGTAGCTGTTTGGTTTCTGCCTCTGTCGAAACAATTGAAAAGCTTTTGAATTTTTGTTTACGCCGATCCGTTTTCGAACCATGTGCAAGCTCTTGCTTCAACTCTTTCATCAGCGCCACTGATTGTGTGGTCTTGAGCGGTGAGTTGGTTGCATTGCCGTTGTTGTTGTTGTTGTTGTTGTTGGTTTTGATGCGACTATTGTTACAAATGTTCTTGTTCTCTTTGTCATAAGAAGAAGAAGCAGTGTGATGGCGACGAACTTCTGTGGCGCCCTGTTGTTGCTTTTTGTAACAGATGTAGGTTTCCTCTGCAGAAAGCCGATAAAGCTTCACGATATCGCTCAAATGGGCGACAAGATACCAAATGCCCAACGTTATGTCCTCCAAACGAAACACCGTTATATAAGCTCCACCATGCTTCCAAGCAATATCAGCTGCAGAGGTTGCGGAAGAAGAGGAAGAGGAGGACGAAAAGACAGATTTGCTCTTGTGTTGAGCCTCATGAATGGATGCGGCAGAAGGAGAAGATAGTTCGAAGAGAGCGATGCCGTTGCTCAGTCTCTTCGAGCTAAAGTTTTCAATAGCTACTATAGCCGTCGATGGACGAAAGATGCCCCGCTATGAAAGGTAAAAACGCAAAGCAAAAGAACGGGAATTCAAGCAAGAACAAAAGTGAGCGAATGCAACAACAGCACCGATAGCAAAGCACAAACCAGAGTAAGTTGCTCTGAATCACCACCCAAAGAAAGAGGTATTCTTATTCTTCCTGTTTATGTGAATGTAAAGGGGCAACAGGTTATTAACCATCCTCGTTTCACAAGACAGGAACAAGAAAAGATAAGACGATGAAAAACAAACCAGCAATATCAAGCTCGTTGATGGAGATGCGGCGAATGGGGATACGCTTCTCCGTCTTGTACTGGCGACCGATATCCAGTTGTTGAAGAGAGGTGATTATCCGGGTGGGGTTTTCGGATTGGCAGAAGGGATCCTTGGTTTTAAGTATGAAGAGAGGAGTGTAAATGCTTCGCGCAAAGGAACAAAAAGTGAAAAAATCCCAAGTGCAAACAACAAACCTTAGATTCTTCGATGATGACAAGTCCTTGCAGCAAAGAAGGAGAACTCAAAATCACTTTTGACAAAAACGAAAAGATTAGCGAACCCATTTTTTTTAAAAAAAATGACAGATCAAGAGCTGCTACGCACGGGCCTCGAGCACCAAGGTGAGGTCGCAAAAAGACTGGGCTTGGTAACTGGTAGGCAGCGTCGTTAAAGCCACAAACGTGTCGTTGTGGTACTCCTCGCCTTTATTCCGGCCTTTTCGCTCTGTGGGTGAGAGCTGGTTGGGGGAGAAGGCCTGAAATATAAACCGCCAGCCTTCATGCAGGAGGTCCATAGTCTAGTTGTTGCTTAAACCTACCTCCTTGTTTGCGCGGCGAAAGTCTGTTTTATTTTTTGAGTTCAAGAGGGAGGACCCCTTTTGAACTGGCGTAACGGCAGCCAAACATTTCCCGCCTTTTTTTCGTTCTACAAACAAAAAGGAAGGCGAACCGTCGTGGAGAACCCTCATATAAAAAAGCATCCCATGACGACGGGATATCGCTTGTTCTCTGCTCGACGCGCTCGTTTTGCAAGTTTCCAGCCACTACCCTCCAATTGCGTTCTCCAATTGGTTGTCATACACCCCAAAGCCTCATGCCAGCACAGGGTTGTTGTTCCCATTTTCAGTTCTCCTGTAATGGCATTTGTCTCTGCATTATTGGTGCTGCGCATTTTGAGGTGCCTCCTATTGGTCACCAATGACTAATAACGTCACCCGAGTTGTTGCTGTCCGACGTGGCAATTACCATACAGCGACAACTCCACGATATTACGTAGCAGGCTTTCGTTGGGGAGTTCCTCCCGCGGCGACTTTTTGACCTTGAGTTTTTTTTCTTCTTTTTTTTTTTGTTTTCGCCTTCCCTTTCCTTTTTCTTTCTTTTCCTTTTTGCAGTTTACTTTTCACTTTCATAGCGCCCCGCTCTCTTTCTTTCTCGCTTCCTGCCCCCCTCCACTCCTCCACCACCAACCCACTAAAGCCTCCCCTACTGCTGCTACATACAAACATAAAAAAGGGGAAGCGCCCTTCCAAGTCCTCCCGATCTTCTTTTCGTTTCAGCAAGAAAAAAGAGAGAAGACGAAAGAAGAAAGACCTCGTGCTCCACTGGTGACAGCAGAAAAAATCAAGGACTTGTTTTGTTGGTGTTTCTTATCCCTCCTTTAGGCTACAAACCAAAAACAAACCAAAACAAACGATGACTCACGGTCCGCTAGACCAACCCACCAACAAGCTCCCGCGACAAGCCGTGTCCTCCTCCAAAGAGGAAGACCATGCGGAGAGAAGCCCAGTGAACGGGGGCTACCTACCCTGCTATCCCAAATACTGGGCCATACACGGGGAGTACTACGACCTATCCTCCTTCGTGGAACGGCATCCCGGCGGCGAGGAGATGCTGCTCGTGGGCAAGGGCAGAGACTGCACGGAGCTCTTCGAGTCGGTGCACGCCCTCTCCCAGCTGAACCTCAAGGCCCTTCTCGCCAAGTACAAGGTGGAGCGGTCTGTCTGGTCGGCCCTTCCTAACTGCCCTCCCCCTCCTCCCGATCAGTTCACCTGGGAGAGTAATGGCTTCTACAGCGTCCTCACCCAAAAGGTCAAGCGACACTTTGCGGAGAAGGCTCAACTCACCCAATCACAACAAGCACAAAAACAACAACAACAGAACGGTGGAACTGCCACCTCCAGCCGGGCTTACGTGGAAGGCTACAAAGCTGGTACGCCCTACTGGATTAAGGTTTCTTGCCTGCTGCTCTTATGGGCCACGATGATTACCTACACCTTGAGCACTGGCTGCTGGTGGACCGCAGCTGCTGCGGGCTTCCTCATGAACATGGTCGGCTTTTGCGTGATGCACGACGGCTCTCACTTTGCCATCAGCCGGAGGGTCTGGGTCAACCGCCTCTGCCACACTCTTTGGAACAACTGGAACCTTTGGTCTCACTTCCTTTGGCTTCGACACCACGTCTATGGCCACCACAGCTATACCGGCGTCTTCCGACAAGACCCCGACCTCGTCAACGCCTCCTCCGTCGTCCGCAAACACCACCGCAACCGAAAGCGGTTTACTCACACCACTCAAACCTTCCATAGCTGGTTTATTTATACCTGTTTCCCCAACCAGCACGTCGGCCAGTCTCTTCTTTACCTGCGCTCCTGGTTCCTTCGCCATATCTTTGGGGTTCCTATTCATGGTTAGTTTGCTTGATTTTCTTTCTAGTTCTGTTATTTTCATATTTTCTCTCGTCCTGCCAGTCTTAGTCTGTTTCTCTTTGTCGTTTTCTTTCTTTTCTCTTCTAATTTGTATTGCTCTCTTCTCTCATTTGAAACAAAGCAGGCATGCCGTGGAAAGACTGGGGTGTCGCCCTTAGCATCTACATACCCTCTATCTACTTCCACTTTGTATTGCCTATGCAGCTGCTCCCCACAACGAACCAAGCCCTCGCTGTGATAGTGAGCTACTGGACGGCGCAGGGTATCGGCTACTTTGTCAACATCTGTCCCAACCACGACACCTTTGACACCCACGAGCAACTGGCACGGTCAGATGCCCAGCTGAAAGGAAGGAGGGATTGGGGCGAACAGCAGGTATTGGGCAGCGGCAACCACACCAACGAGCCTGGCTTGTGGAACACCATTGTGTCATCCGTGTGGGGCGGCATGAACTACCAGATAGAGCATCACCTCTTCCCTTCTGTATCTCATGTGCACTACCCGGCGGTTTCGCAGTACGTGAGGGAGACTTGCAAAGAGTTTGGTGTGCCCTATGTTACCCACTCCTGGGCTTATGCTCTGTGGCGCTTTGCTTGTCTCATCCATGACATGAGCCGCAGTGGTGACCGCTCCTACACAACCACTCAACAAAAGAAGGAAGAGTGATTCCTTCTCCGAGTTTTGTCTCCTCTCTTTTGGCCATTTGGAAAAAAGGCGTGTTCCCCTAATAATATTTTATTGTGTGACTATATATAAAAATATATTAATAATTATTATCCAAAATTTGCATGCACGTAGAATTAGATAAGCGTATCAGACTTTTTGTCGACATATGGAATGATTGGTATTTAACAAACACTGTCACAGATAGGTTAAAAAAAGGAAAGGAGAGAAGACGAGGCCTACCTGGCTGCATGGCTTGCGGCAAACCACCAGCCTTTACCTTCGTGGATGGATGCTTGTTATTATCGTCACCACAAATTCGAAATCCTCGACAACGTGTTCCAGGAGTTCCTGAACACCAACGTTCGCCAGGGAAAAACTTGGACGCTCGATGAAATGCTATGTGACGTGCGCGAAAAAAACTTCTACTTTCACTACGAACACGACTCCATACCCTACTTCGCTACGGTCTTCCTGTACGAAGCCCCAGACGCAAATTGGCTCAACATCAAACTGGTAAACAACGGTTTTGTCTACCAACCCCGCCTGGGTGAGCCCATCTCGCGTCATGAACTCCAGGGGGTGGGTCGTGCTACCCCATGAGGTCTGCCTGCGCCACTTCCATTCTCTTTGTGAGCTATTGGACGGCAAAGTCGAATACGCTGGCGGTAGGAGGGTCGTTTTCTACAATCACCAACACAACCGACTCGACATTAAGATCTGGAAGCGGACCGATGACCCCTCCGACGCCAGCACCAGCACATCAACGACGAGCCTCCCGCACCTTATGATAACCTATGAACCTGGCTATCCTGATGAAGAATACAATTACTGATACCAACCAACCAACCACAAACTACGCCCTCTCCCCCTTCTTCCCTTCGCTCGGAAGTACCGCCACTGTCACCACGTCAACAAGGCTCTCTCTCGCTTTCTCTGCTCTCTCTTTCTCTTTTTCGGCACCTGGCGACGTCACCAGCCCGGTCGATTTTTATGCATCCTGGAGGCGCGATCGTTTTGCTTTCTTTCTTTCGCACGACAAAGAACACGACCACGATGCTGGTGGCCGGTAACATCAACGAGGCGCTGCCCGACGAGATCCTGCACTACATACTCTGCCGGTGGTTGCCAAGGGCACCGGGGGTGGCGTTTATTTGGGTTTGTTCCAGGGGGTTGCCGCCCTGACCTGCTATGGGCCGCCGAGAGGGCCACCGCACGCGAGCGTGGCCGCCCCCGACGTCTTCGAGGGGTGGATACCTTGATCTGCTCAAGTGGTTAAGGGCAGAGGACGACCAGCCCCTGGCTGATCGTGCTGCGGGGAAGCCCACGCGCGAGCCCGTGCCCCCTGGAACAAACCCAAATAAATTTTATGGTTTGTTGTCGACATACAAAAAAAGAAAAGAAAAGAAAAGGGGTGAGCAACCAACAAGCACAAAGAAGAAAGATGGAAGGGGAGATAGATTCCAGGGAAGCTATGGAAGAAGTGCTTGCCACGGTTCCTGCCTTTGCAAGAGGATTAGTTTCGCTATTAGAACCTACCCTTATCGAGTGCGACCTGCGGATCAAAGCTGTGTTCAACAGTCAAAGGGAGTTGAACGGGCAGCTGGACAACCTCTCTGCCCAACTGGAGAACTTCGCTCAAGTGTCCAAAACTCCTCACCTCTCTCCTTACATTCAAAAGCTGCTCACTGCCAAAGCTAGGATGGTTGTTATCAACTCCACTCTAACTAACGTGCAGGCCAGATTGGACAAGCTCCTCAACGAACATGCCAGCGGCCTTCAATCTTCCAAGAACACGAGCAGTGAACCCCTCTTCTCTTCGTTGTTGAACAAGGCAAAGTCTTTTGTCGATGAGCCTAATGTCAAGGCTAGGGAACGCTATGAAGGACAGGCACGGTCAAGAGAACCGACCACTTCTTTAGCACCTCCCACCTCTACTGCGTCCGTTACGGCAAGTACCAAAGCTGACCCACCACTACAAGAGCAAGGAACGGAGGATAAGCAAGCACAAACAGAGAAGCAAATAGAAGAGAAAAAGGGAGAGGAGGAGAACAAGGAGGAGGCGGCTGCAGCCCCCCAACAGAAGGAAGAGCAATCCGAAAATAAACAAGTGGATAACACAGCAAACATATCAGAAGAGAACTCCACTGCATCAGAACAGCAAGCATAATACTAGACGATGATGGGCTCTGCCACAACGAAGTATGTTGGATGGGTGTTGTTGCTGCTGCTTTAACAATACTGACACGCTGTTGAGAGGAGAGTTTTTGGTTTGGTTTTTGCTTTGCTTTGCTTTATGATTTGCTACTTGATTTTTGTATAACACAATTTCCATACCTTCTTCCTCCCTCGCTCTCTCTCCCTCCAAGCACAATAGCTATCGTCGGCCTCTCATTAACCGTTGACGTAGTCTCTCTCGGGCAGTAAGAGCCTTACCACTACCGCCACTGGTTCTGATACCGCCACTTGCTGTTCGCTTGGGGGAAGCGGCACCGCCACCACTCGTTCTGATGGGAGTACCACCTTCACTTTCGTCACTGTTTAAAGGGGAGTAGGAAAGTCGTTCAATGGCTAGCGAAGAAGGAGAAGACAGAGTTGAGGAAGTTTTGGTTTGACGGTCTTGAGAACGTCCACCTGTGGTTGGCACTTGCCTGTTGGTTGTCTTTTCCTTCTTTTTTTGCTTTTTCTTGTTGCTGGTATCGTTTGAGCGTTGTTGCACCGTTACGTCGTTGCTGTTGTTGATAGGTGCAGACAGTACACGTTTTCGCTTTCGTTTGCCATCAGTGCCCCTTCCATCCGTTGCTGCATGACCATCCCCTAAAAGCACAGCGGCGTTCTCACCCTCTGCTCTCGGTAGCTTCAGGCGAATTGATAGCACCGGCTTGCTCATATCGTTCCGTTCCGTCTGCTCCTCTTCCTCCTCCACCACCAATTCTTCCTCCTCCTCCTCCTCCTCCTCTTGCTCGTCCTCCTCTTTCACTTTAACGTGACTATGTACAGTAGTTGAAGCAGAAATAACAAAAGGAGTAGACGTGGAAGGCTGAGCAGAGCCTGTCATCAAATGTGAAAGCTCCAACAACAACTTTTCCGGTTGTTTAATGCCTTCTGGGATCATCTCCATATGTTGTGCCCGCTTGCTGCGCGAAAGGCTCTCGGAAGCTATCCACTCACCTAACTGTGCCACAAGGGCTAAAAGTCCAGTCCGTTCATGTTCCACTAAGGGTTTTTTCTTGCTTGCTGTTTATCATATTTACAGAATGTTATCAAGTGTAAACAGTCAGATAAACACGGAGGGAGGGAGAGGGGGAGGGAGGGAGGGAGGGAGGGAGGGAGGGAGGAGGGAAGGAGGGGAGGCAAAAGTACATGTTAAACGGTCACGGTAATGCTTAGCAGCATACCAGAGCATTGTTTCGAAGAAAGGAAAACGAAACTTTTCTGGAGTGCGAGTCCTCTCCTCGATGCCTCTGACTTTTAGTTGCATATCGATGTGATAGCCATGCAAGAAGTTACCCCCAAAAACCAAGGAGTCTTCTGGCGTATAGACTGCATGAATCTGTTCGTACATCTGTGAATAGGTATTCCTCTGCAAAAATTTGTAGAGAACAAAGAGAGAACGAGAGCAAAGAAAAGGCTAAATGTACCCATCCGCTAGGAATAAACAAAGTATTGCCAGCTTGGAGGTGCAACCGGTAACACTTGCTAGTCTTATCACCAAGGAACACGTCATGCTGATTGGGAGAGCTAAGCCAGTCTTCATAGACTTGGAGGTTGTGCTCCGTCGGCTCCACCAAAAAGAAAATCTTACTACCCCACAGTATGTGGTACCTGAAAGAAACAGAAATAATGTTATGCTTTCCGTTAGGACTCAACTTTAAAACACAACACACACCACACACCACACGCACACACACGCACACAACAACTAAATTAAGAGAGCATAAACCAGACAGAAGAGCCTCCAAAGTCGATGTGAAAATCGGTGTAGGATCCTTGCACGCTCATCAGGCAGTAATACTGCACCTTAGGATAATAAAAACCGGGTGGGAGCAGCCCCTCCACCTTCCCTTCTTCTCCTTTCAAGGCAGGAGCAGCCTTCACTTTTGAGGCTGCCGCCTGAATGGCCGAATCCCCGTTCGTGGGCTTAGCAAACTGTTTTCGGTTGGTGCGTTTGGTACGGTTATCTATCTGCTTTCCTCCGCCACCACCGGTTTCTGTGGCCTGCTTTTCCGTTGCTTGCTCAGACGTAAAGCCCCATCCTTCCTTCCACTGTGCTTTGACCCTCAGCACCAATTTGCCTTGGTTGTTTTCCGTAGCTGTCGCTGTCGCCATTGCCTCTTTCCTTTCATCCTCAAATGTCTGGTTTCTTCTGTTGCTCTTACGGCGATCGGCCTTGTGAATGACTTCAACTACAGTAGCTACTTTCTCCATAGCTGGCGTTGGTGCTTTGTTGCCGTTGTTGCCTCCTCCGGACAAAAAGCGGGAAAGGGCTTGTTGCTTGATTTCTCTTGGCCAAACATGATCCACCCAATCCACCAGCCTGACAACGTGTGGGGACTGCACTTTACTCGCCAACTTACTGTCGCTAAATTCAAGGCTGATTACGTTGAGGATGCGCTCCCTTTGCTCTGGGGCTTGGCTAAAGTACTCAGCCCAATCTTCCATGTGCCAGCGTGGGGTAACGTCAGCCTGCCTCGCCACGTCGATGATCTCCAACTCTCGATTGCCAACGAGAGCAGCGACACTATCCACGTCGAAGGTGGCGGCATCTGGCACTTTAAGGCCCAACCCTGCTGGTCGTAATACCAGAGTAGGTTGGCGAAAGCCCTCCTCCTCAAACATTGTGCTGAGGCGAAGTTCCTCCCCTGTTTCGTACACCTTCATTATTTCGGACTTAGCGTCATAGAAATGCCGGTCCTATGCACGTGGGTGCAGTGTTCGAAATCGAAAAGGTCAGCCCAAGAGCAAGAGAGAGAGAGAGAGAGAGAGAGAGAGAGAGAGAGAGAGAACAAACCCAAAGAGAATCCATGAAGCTTAAAACGCTGACAGTGTTTGAACGCCCGCTTTCCGTGCTGCCACCTTCGTCTTCTTCTGCAAAGATGGAGTGCTCTTCCGTGTGGTATTGGTCCAAGGCTTTAGGTTGGTTACGTTTTCGGCTAGATCGTCTGCGTGAACCCTTTCCTTCACCTTCCGCCCTCTCTACCATTGTTATGTTTTCTTGCTTCAGATCTGTCCGTTCCTCCGTTGCAACGCTTGTTCTTAGCACTGAGCTTGTCGGTGTAGTGTCCTTTGCACGTGCAGCAAGAGCTGGGTTGCTGGTGGAAGAAGGTAGCTTCAGCCTCAACGTCAGCTTTGGTGTCGCCTGTGGAGAGGAGACAGTTGTTTTGGGGAGCGAAGGAGAAGGAGAAGGGGAAAGCGCAGTTGATTCAACAGTTGGGGAGACAGAGGCATCTGTAGTTAAAGCAGAAGACTTGAGCAGCTGCTCTCGTGCAAGCATCTCTTCCTCCCACACTTTTCGCCGCTTTTTAGACTTTTTGGGGGGCAACACTATCTTCTCTTCTTTTTCTTCTTCTTCCATTTCGGTTCTTTTTGGAGAAGCTAGCGAGACAGCACCACTGTCACCGTTCATAGCATCATGGTGGGAGAAGAAGGTTTTGAGAGGAGGCTCTGTTTCGCCAACCACGTCTATGTCTTCCGCATCTTTCTGCTCTTCGGGTGTAGCCCCTTCAATCTTCGTCAACGTATGTTGTTTGGCAACGGCTAGTTCGCCGCTTTCTTCATCCCTATTCCGCTTTCCACATCTTTCTACATCCTGCCTCAAATCCTGATCTTGATGATTTTCAATCTGGCAAGCTTGCATATCACCACCACAACAAACTTTCGCCCCAACACCCCACTCAAAGCATTTGGATAAGCTGTTCTCCTTCGCTTCCGATCTGGTGGTGGCTTTTTAAAAGCCGTTGCCGTCGACAAAAACATAAAAAGAAACGAAAGCAGAAAAGTCACGCACGAAGGGTGTGCCAGAACAGGGGAAGTGAATTGGACAGAATTTCACCGAGAAGGTGGTGCAATATTATTTGTAGACGTGCCAGGGCGAGGGTTCTTTTCCACCGCAACCCTCATGTGCCTACAACTCCTGAAAGGAAAAGTTGGGAAACTCATGGCAACCGCTTTGCCCGCAGCAGCACCACCACCTCTCGCCCAGCCATCACCCATCCGCACAAAAAAAGCGCAGGAAGGAAGAGGACGGCACACACCATGTGGAGACACAGCATGCGGCGCAGCAGGTGCCCGCTGCTTTTTGGGCCTTAGCGTGGTGGAGGAGGAGGAGGAGGAGGACCCTTGGCGAGCCCTTTCTGGAAGGCCTCCTCCTCCTCTGCTGCATTTTCAACAGGTCCAACCCAAGTGTTTTTTGTTTCCTCCTCCACCACCTTCATGAGAGTTGTGGTGGAAGAAGTGGTGGTAGTAGTGGTAGTACACTTTGCCTGACTTTCTTTGTTGCCTTGTGTCAAGATCTGTACAGAGCCATCACAGAGGCCACAGAAGACCAAGCGGGACCCGGCTTGCTTCGTTTGGCCGACAACCATGCTTGGCCCATCGGCAGCAAATTAGGCATGCAACTCATTGTTCGCGAGTGTTATCCGCGAATCTTCGAACTTTCACAGCGACTGGCCAAACAGACGATTGGCGGCAGCGGCGGTGTGGTCTTCAGCGGTAAATCCTGGAACCGGTAAGGGCCACGACGACTTGTTTGCATTCCTCCCCCCTCTAACTTCTCTCCCCTCCCCTCCTCTCCCTTCTCCGCTGGCAGGAAAGAGCTGGTTCCTGAATTACACGTTCCAAGAGCACAAAAGAGGAACTGGATGGCAAGATTAAACAGCTGGATATGCGCGCCCTCTCCCTGGTCCTAAATGACCTGGAGATGATAAGATACTATCAAGGCCAGCTTTCACACCAAGCACTGCAGTACGAGGTGGACCCCGAAACTTTCAAGTCCAAGGGCATTCGTTATGCGTCGGACTACGTGAGGGACGCAATTTACGAGCAGAAATTGGAGAACAATCCGTCAGAACTCGGGCGAGCCATCCATGAGTTGCAAGGGGCTTTGGCAGGCGAAATTTTTGAGCGCTATGCCACCTCACGCCTTGCACCGGGAGGGTGCTTCCGAATTTATCCTTTGCATCCTGATGGTGGAAAGGCGGCTTGGCCCTTACCGGTTCCAGGATTTACCGCTGAAGACCACACCGCTGAGGATGCCTGCACGATCGAAAACCTCCTACGTGGGCTCGCTGAGCGAGATGAAAAAATGGGAGGAAGTCGGCGCTGAGGAGATCTTGAAGTGTGCACCAAATTTTCCGGTCATCGATGCTCTTTCCGAGGAAGGTGCTTTCAATTACAGGGTGGCCAAACGCCATGGAATCAATTCAACTTCAAAGGCTTGTCTTTGCCCACCCCGAGCTTTGTCAAGGCACAGCAGCAGTGGGCAAAGACAAGCCTTTGAAGTTGTATTAGGTGTTGCGAGATGGCGAGGGCCAGGACTATCCCAAACAACAATTCACAAACCCACCAAAGAACACCCAACCCTCTCAGCAGAAGGTAACGAATCCTCGTTGACTTGTGGTGGCAATGCCAGAGTGTTGCGCTAACGCGTTTTCATAGGGGGGTGGTGGTGGCGGCGGTGGCGGTAAGGACAACGATTTCATTGAAGAGCGGCTTCAACAGTTTGCTTTGGAGCTTCCCACACTGCCCTGTGACGGCATGAACAAGTCTCAGCTTCAAGAATTGTGCGCGAAAAAGCGACTGGCCACGAGTGGAACCAACAGTGAACTGATATCTCGTTTGGAGGGAAAAGAGTAAACACCCCACCCAGGCAAAAAAACAACGACAAAAAGAGGGGGAGGGAAAGGAGCTAGCAGCCAAGGCAAGAAGCATGGTGATGAGCCTCTTCTCCAAGTTTTTAACAAAAAAAAAAAATTCTATTTTCGTTTTCTTTGTTTGTTTTCCTCATGTCGGCAGAAAAGTGGGAAACCTGAGGGGTTATTGCTGATAATTTTGTAGACATTCCTGAACCAATCGGAATCAGTGCGGAGTTAAACGCCATGTCTCAGTTTTTTCCAACTCTCAATTTGCAGAGTTTTTTCTTCTTTACTCCCCCTCTAGCAAAAAATAAAAAAAAAGGTAGACCGCTTCCACGCAGAGAGAGAGAGGTTAGCCGCCGACCAAGTCCACCAGTTCCACACGCTTGTTCTATTCTCCAAGGATGACCAGGAAGAGAAGAAATCACGGACGCTCCAAGCACGGTAGAGGACACACCAAGCCTGTGCGTTGCGACAACTGCGCCAGATGCGTCCCCAAGGTTTGTTGTGATTGAGCGACGCTTTGCAAGGCAATCATCCCCCTTTCTAATTCCTCTTTGATGTTGTAGGACAAGGCTGTTAAGCGTTTCCACGTCAGGAACATCGTTGAAACCGCAGCTTTGAAGGATATTGAGGATGCCAGCGTAATTGATGGTACTTACCCCACCCCCCCCTCAAAAAAAAACCGCAATCCTAACGAACCAACTGTCTGCACGTGATTTTTTTCACAAAAATTATGTAATCAGGCTACCAACTGCCTAAGCTCTACCAGAAGATGCAGTACTGCATCAGCTGCGCCATTCACTCCCGAATTGTGCGTGTGCGTTCCAAGGAGGGCCGAAGGGACAGAAGGCCTCCTGAGAGAGTGAGGAGGACTCAAGAAAGAAGCAAGCCCCGCGAAGGCGATCAGGAAAAGAAGGTTTAAGTTGCTCCCTTCAGTGTGCTGCTTTCTCTTTTGCCGTCTTGGTCTTGGGCGTGGTTTCCTGTAACGCACGATGGCCTAGCGAACTGGAAGCATCCCTTAGGAGAGAATAAACAATGCTGTTATGGACTTAAATCTCTCTCTCTCTCTCTCTCTCTCTCTCTCTCTCACTCTCTCTCTCTCTCTCCCTCCCTCACACATACACCACACTCACTCGAAGAACGCAGGCAAAAAACTTGGGGGTTGAGGGAAATAAATAAAAAGCTGGGTGGCGGGAAAAAAAGCAAGATCAGTTTTCAGGAGTTTTGGAGGCGGCCTCTGCCTTTTTAGCTTTCTGGCTGTTGTCCTTGGCTTCTTTCTTCTGCTTCTTGATCTCCTCTCTGGCCACTTTGCAGTAGATCTCGCCCATGGCCTTCAGTCCTTGAGCCCTTTTCTTTCGCTCCTGGCGAGTGATGTCTAAGTCACCCAAAACGGCCTCACATACAGACCTCACCGTTGCCTCAGTTTCCAGCTTGCCCAACTTGAACAGAGCAGACATGCCCTCGTTTAGCACCTGTTGCTCCATGTCGGCTTGATCGGGAGGGATGGTGCCTTGCGGCTTCGTGCTTTGTTCCTGTAGTCGCTTTTGGGCTTGGTCCAGTTTGACGGCTGACTTCATGGCGCCAAACGTTTCTCGAATAATGTGTGTCTTCTCTCCCAGTTCCGCCATAGCACCTTTTCATCATTACGAAGGAAACACTCCATCACGTTTAGACCAACTTCACAAAGAAGAACAACAAACAAGCAAGCAAGTCATACCTAAAAAGCCGCCCATATGTTGTTTCGCTTCTTGCATGTAGACGTAGCCTACCTGTTATGTGGGATCGGAGTTTTTTTATGTTAGTGCTAGCAAGGAGAACGGCAAAAGTTGTGCAAGAGAAGAGAAGAGAAGAGAAGAGAAGAGAAGAGAAGAGAAGAGAAGAGAAGAGAAGAGAAGAGAAGAGAAGAGAAGAGAAGAGAAGAGAAGAAGAGAAGAGAAGAAGAGAAGAGAAGAGAAAAGAAGAGAAGAGAAGAAGAGAAGAGAAGAGAACGATGAAGGAAGAGAAGAAAGAAAGGAACAACGGAAAAAGGGAATGAAGGAAGAATGAACAGTAAGGTGAACTAGAGCGTACGTTGAATAAAAGCTCGGCACCACGCTCTTGAACTTTAAGATCATTTGCGTGAGCAGTAACAAGCTCTTGGAAGGCTAAATTTTATGTTAGTACATAGCGCGCAGAAAGACGAGAGCACAGAGAAGGGAAAAGAAAAGAAGAAAAGAAAAGAAAAGAAAAAGCAAAAGAAAAAGAAAAAGAAAAAAAGAAGCAAGGCTAGCTACCAGGAATGTCGTCATGAAGAAAAGGCCGTAGTTTTTTGAGCAGCGCTTTGGTGAGTTTGATTATCCGTTGCTGTTGTATTTGCTGGGCATTAGCGGCGTTCATACTCTCCTCATCTGGCAAAAAAAAGTGTGAAAAGTAAGTCAGGGAGAAGACGCAAAAGAAGAAGCACAAGAAGGAAAAGGAACTGCAAATAAAGGCAACGAAGAAGGCAACTTACCAGTGTTAAAAAGAGAAACGTCCCCAAAGACGTCGTCAAATTTTCCACCGCCAAACATCTGTTTCCACAGCTCACGAGCGTCGCTAAAGGCTCCTTGTTCAAAGTAGGATTTACCATGCTTGTTGTACAATTCTCGTTTCTCAGGGTCAGAAAGCACTTCATAAGCTTGACTTATGAGTTTGAACTGTTCGAGAGAGAGAAAAAAACAGGGAGAGCAACAAGAGATTTACAAAAAAAAAAAAAATCGATAGTAATTTAGAAAGATGACACAGTAATGTAACCCATGCTACAAAGCCAAGCACAAACCTTATCTTCGTCACCACCTTTGTCGGGGTGGTGAATCCTAGCCATTTTGTAGTAACCCTTTTTGATTTCGGAAGCCGAGGCATCTGGCTTCACCCCCAAGACCTCGTAAAACTCTGTTTCCACAACGGTAACCTGCATTCCAACAAACAAAGTATCCCTTCTGCAGAAGCAGAAAAAAAATTAACACACTGTGGTGTGCGCAGCAAGCTCCACCCCAAGAAAAATCCCTTTTTTTTGCCGCTTTTTACGGAAGTTTTTTTCGGCCCAATATTAACAATTATTGGCGATAAAGTTGGAATTTTCAGATCGTTCACAAAATAACTCTTGGAAACCGAAAAATTTCCTTGAAATATTAGTCGATAAGATGAAAATAAAAACCTGAAGACGAGCAAACAAAAAAAAAAAAAAAAAAAGAAAACGGTTACAAGCAATGGAGACCGGACCCGTTGCCGAAGGACACGACTGTTTGGTGGAGGTGCTCATGCCTTATGCCAATCACTTGTTTGGTATTGTTCTACGCAACAACAACGATTGGGATGTGGAGGTAGCGACCAGCGTGGATGGAGTGGAGCTACTGCCGCGCGTCGTGGAATCTCATTCAGAAGCTTTGTTGGAGGGGTTCGACTCTGATGGGAAGCACGCCGATGGAGGTAAAGGCTTCTCAAGAAAAATGCAACAAGCGGTCGTTGTGGTAGCCAGATTTTATCCGATCCTCTCGCGAACGGCCGTTCAAGAGGCTGTTAATCCGAAAAAGATGGCAGCCGACAAGAAGGTAAAGAAGGAGGAGGAGGAAGAAGCAGAAGAACTACGCCCAGTCTACTACCAAACAACTCGCTCTGCTTTGCCTTGTGCTGTGTTGCAGGTTGTAGTTCCGGAGCGGGGGAGGAAAGTTTGAACGAGAATCGCACCACCAGGATGGCCGTTATCGAAGAAGCCGAACAGGCCCCCATCAACAAAAGAAAGATTAAGGAGGAGGAGAAGGAGGAGGACCAGAAGGAGAAGGATTACAAAGAGGTATCGCTCCACATAAAGACTTTTGCCAGCGATAGCAACGACAGCCACCAACAGCTAATTCATAGGAACGAAACCGAAAGAAAAGCTGTGAAGGCAGAAGGTTCACCTTCCAAGAAACGTAAAACGTGTAAAAAGGAGCACGATCTATCTCCCTTTGCTTTGCTTCCTGGTATATTTCTGTTCTCTCTCTCTCTCTCTCTCTCTCTCTCTCTTTGTCTCCTCTCTCAAATAGCTAAACGCGGAACACCTGCAGATGACCTATTGATGATAGTGCTGCAATATGCAAGACCACTGCCAGAGAGCGCCATACGTCTGTCTCTCGTCTGTAGACATTTCAAACGAATCATCGACTCTACCAAGTTCTGGAGCAACACCCAAGTGGCACACCAACGACTGCAGTTTCTAAAACCAACGGCCAGCCCTCCGTTCGTCTCGTGGTCAATGTCCCAACTACGACCCGCTTACCAATCGCCAATTGACGTTGCCACCATCGCATACTACGTCAAGAGATGTCGAGGTTGGTTGCGAGAGCTGAGCTTGGCACGTACGGGAGTGACGGTGGAGGAGGTCGTAGATATTCTTCGCCTACTTGTAGTGAAGGAGGAGGAGGACCACCAAAAGGAATGTTCAACGTTGGAAATGTTGGATTTAAGTGAGTGTTGGCAGATAGATCGTTTGTCGGTCGTGCCTCGTGTGTGTGATGTTTGCCCCACGTTGAAAAGGCTAAAGTTGGACAAAGTCACCATACAAGTTTGGGATGAGCAAGAAGAAGAGGCCTTTGCTACTGCTACGACACAACAAGTTGACAGAGAAACGATGGAACAAGAACCGAAGGTCCCCTTTCCTATGATGTGTAGCATAGTTTTTTTTTTTCAGAAACTGACCAACTCACCTAATTCCAATGCGTAGAAGTTTGCTTTGGAGGATTTATCGTTGCACAAGGTCCAAGGACTAACCGCGACCATGCTGAGCGCTCTCCTTCCCATGTTCCCTCAACTCCAATCGTTAGACTTTTGGGGCGTGGGATGCGTCAATGATGAGACAATAACAGAGCTATCAGAGCATTGTCCTCGATTGGAAAGCTTGTGCATCAACGAGACTGAGATTACCGACCAATCGTTACTTTCTTTGGATTCGTTTCCAGCGCTCACACGTTTGTATCTACGACGATGTCCCACACTGTCACTTGGAGGAGGACGGGTTTCAGACACTACCGAGAATATTTATCTGCCACCCTTGTTGACCGAGTTGGATCTTTGGGGAGTAGCTCAACTGAGAGACTTGTTCGTTGTGCAACATGTGGCGGCTTTGGCCCAACTGAAAAGACTGTGGTTGGCTGATGCTCCCATCACTGATGAATCTCTTCATGCTTTAGCCCACGGTACGTTCCCCTCCTCCCCTTTTCTCCATGTATAACGCGCCTCCGTTAAGTCTTATTCCTGTCCCAGCTGGCTTTGTGCATTTAAGTGATATCGCATTGAGGAGATGTAAGTTCATAACCGACTCTGGAGTGGAGGAGTTGGTCGAGAAATTGCCACAGTTGCGATATGTTGATTTATGGGGATGTTCTCAGCTGACTGATAGGTCCAGCCAAGCCATTTCCGAAGCAGCTTTTGCCCCCCAGCTTAAGAAAGTTATCTTTGCTGATGCCAAACTTACTGACGTTGGCCTTGAAGCACTCGCCAAAAGTAATACTATTTGTTTTTTTTTGTTCATCTCCTCTCTCTCTCTCTCTCTCTCTCTCTCTCTCTCTCCTCACTCTCTGTTAAATGTTTTTGGGTTTCAAAAATTCACCCGCTTCTTAACTTTCAAAACGAACAGGTTGTAGCACCTTAGAGGAATTGTCACTTCGCCGTTGTTCAAGCATAACTGACCAAGGCCTTCTTTATATTTCCAAACGTTGCAAGCAATTGAGAACATTGGACCTCTGGCAGTGCACCAATATCACGGACACTAGCGTTTTCGCTCTGGCCAACAATTGCAGGATGCTGGAGAATCTTGTGTTGGCCTCTTGTGCCATCACCCAACTAGCAATGCCTCTTCTACGCTCTGCATTTCCACACCTACACACCTTAATACTTCGGCGTTGTGAAGGCGTGGATGACGCTGCTATGAAAGTTTTTCTTACAATGCAAGAAAACGGGATGATGAAGAAAGGAAGAGCAAAGAGCGACCTTACAAAAACTACTGACGCTATTCCACGCTTGGACATTCTGGATATCTCAGGTTGTCCTAACCTCAGCGAGAAGTGCCTGGACTATTTCTGTCAATCCTCTTTTCAATGCCGTATTCTCAATCTGGAGGACCTACACCAACTCTCTCCGACCAGTATAAGCCGTTTCCTCGATGCTCAAACATCCACCAACGCATGTTCCTTTATGGGAGTTCTTTGGGAGGACTTTCCTCAGTTGACAATTTCTGAAATTTATCGGCTTTGGGAAACTCGCCCAATTGTAAGCTCTCCTGTAGATGAGACAGCGGTACATCTCTCTCTCTCTCTCTCTCTCTCTTTCTTTCTTTCTGTCTCCAATCATTTCTCTCCCTTCTTGGTGTAGTTGTGCTTTAGGTATTTTTTTTCTTCTCTCCTGACCTCTTCTCTCCTGACAGTTTTATCGCCGTGTTTGTGCAACAATCCATCAAACAGGAACTTCTTCCATCTGGTATAAAGCCTGTGCCCGCCCTGATGGAAATTGCCGTAAAAAAGTGGAAGAGTACCTTCCCTCGTCTATTCCACCTTCAGAAGAGGCCAACGGAGGAGGAGGAGGAGGAGTGTCCCAAAGTCACAGCAAGTGGTTTTGTCCTTCTTGCAGTGATGTCTATGACACCTACGTATTGCGCTATAGATTGAAGCTGAGGATCTTTGACCATACAGGAGCATTATGGGTAAACTGCTTCGACACAGCAGCAACAAGGCTACTGGGCATCACTGCTGACAATTTGAGCTTGCTGCAACAAAAGGTACGGAGACCCTTCTCTTTTTTCGGCTCTGCATTACTTCTGTGTACTAACATTTAATGATTGCTCCCGCCGTAGAACCCTGAGGCATATGCCTCCTCCTTGAACGGAATTCAATTGCAGAGACATTTGTTTAGGTTGGCTATCAAACCCAGTCAGACAAGAAGTTGGCATCAACCCTTTGACGTTAGTGTGCAAGATGTCACACCAACGCCGTTTGTGGCACAATCAAGTGCCCTCGTTGAGCACATTCAAGTGTATCAGCAGCTGAGCAAAACTGAAGCGGAGCCAAAGGCGAGAACAAATGTTGCCACTGCTTTGTTCAGGCAATTCTAAAAATATAATAACAAAGGTTACCAAAAGTACACCACAACGAATAGCGAAGGCTGATTGTTTGTGAAGAGAAAAAAAAACGCAATGAATTTTGGAGGATAGGCCCCTGGTCTGATAAACTCTGTGAGGGGGCGGCGCACACAAGGATAAAAAAAGCAAAAAGTTTTGGAGGAGAGGGGGATCGATCCCCTGGCCTTCCGCATGCAAAGCGGACGCTCTACCACTGAGCTACACCCCCATAGTTAAAATGTTTGCCAAAACTTGGCGTACGCCAGAACTGTGAAACGCGTGGTCCTTCCGCGGGAGGCTTACCCAACAAACAAAAAAAAAGAAGAAATCACGAAGAGAAAGGAAAGATGAGCGCGCAGCTTCGCAAACAACGGAAGACGTCAGCTTCAGCGTCGTCAAGCTCTACAGCCATGGAAGTATCTCCTTGGGCAGAATGTTTTGGCAACGCACCGAAAGCAAACTTTTGCCCGGATTGCAGTTGCCTTTTGCCCCTCACCTCACACACTCACGTGCAATGCCCGCTTTGCAAGTACCAAGTCTCCACCCGAGAGCTGGACTCTCAAGTTCGAATAAGCAAAAGCAAACCAAAGACAGCCGTTCGTGACAAAAAGAAGGAAGAAAGTGCGGGTCCAATTCGTGCAACGGTACGTTGGCCACCACAACTTTGCTTGTTGAGTCATTTGACCGTTCAATCTAATCTTTTGTGCTATTCCATTCAAGATTGAGGAAGAATGCCCCAATTGTGGTTATGGTAAACTCTCCTTTTACACAGTTCAACTCCGGTCTGTAGACGAAGGCCAAACCGTTTTTTACGAGTGCGAAAACTGTGGGTATGTTTACCCTTTGTTTTCTCTGTTTTGTTGACGTCAATGTTTTCTTTTCTGACCTCTCTCTCTCTCCCTCTCTCCCTCTCTCTCTCTCTCTCTCTCTCTCTCTCTCCCCCTCTCCCTCTCTCTTCCTCTTCCTCTCTCCCTCCTCATTTTTCCTTTGTAACTATGGCACAGGCACAAGTTTTCTGAAAACACGTAGTCTTCCTTATCAGAACACTACCACCACTTGTCTTTTTTTTTCTTGTGTTTTGGATGGTTATGTTGTTGGAGGTTGGGCTCTTGGAATGACTTGGCTTTGGCGGATAAGGGACCGTTGTAAGAGCCGGTGGTAGCAAGAGGGACGGTCCCAGATGATACTCTTTGGCCTGAACGCCTTCAGCAGAAGAAGCGACTCACAAGAGGAAGAGCAACGGCCGCTCTCGGTGTCGGCATAAAAGCAGAACAGCAGCAGGGAAGGTCCAGCAGCAGTTGTGCAGGGGAAAAGCACAACCCAAGCTTGGCTGGAAAGGGAAAGAGAGAAAGAGAGGAAAGCGGAATCTTGTGGCAAACGTTTTGACTTGTACAAAGAACGGTTCTGAGAGATGCCAACCAAGGACAGAGTCAAAATAAGGTACTTGGTGACGGTAAAACGGGCAACAGCTGTCCCAGAAAAGTTGAACGGCTGTACTCTGTTTCTCGCTTGGCGACGCGGTTCAAAGAAGAATTCGGGTCTCACCAAAAGGGCACTTGTGCGGAATCATCAAGCGTCCTGGGACGAAAGCTTTTCTTTTATGTGCACACTGGCCCGTGATTCTACGACGGGGCTCTTTGACGCCAAGACCTTGACCCTCATTTTAAGAGAGGTTGGTTTGTTGCTCACGTTGCTTCGTTGGCCTTTTCCTCCCTGCTTGCGTTCCCTCTCTCTCTCTCTCTCTCTCTCTCTCTCTCTCCTTCTCTCCTTCTCTTGCTAAGTTGGTATGTTGCTTTCATTTTTTTCCTCTTTATTGTCCTACCAAAAGGACGTCATCGGAAAAAAGAAAGACACCAAAACGTTGTCCACCGCTAGACTAGACCTGGGCGACTATGTTAACGAGGACGGGTCAGAACCCATCCTCTTGCAACTCAAGTTAAAGCGGCTAAAAGAAACCTGCTCTTTGGTGGTACCGTTGTTTTTGTTGTTGTTGTTGTTATTGCCACCAATAAGAACAGACCAACACTGATCTCTTACGGCGTTTCGTTCGTTTTCTGGCAGCTCTCCATCCAAACGCAATGGGTTAAGCTGAACAATCAGCTTATTAAACAAAAGTACGTTTTCTCTGGTTTCTAATTCTTCATTATCCTCTTCTCTTCTTCGTTATTATTTGCTTTTTGGTGTGGCGTTGGGGCTTGTGCTTGTGCTTGTAAAACTAGTGTTTGTTCTATCACGCCGTCAGCTCCTAACATTGCGGTAAACTGACCAGGGTGGAGGGACTCACTGGTCAAACGCAAGGTTCCTCTAAGAATATCATTTCAACATTTGCTGGCGACTTTGAAGTGGAAACAGACCCAGAGGGACTAACAGAGACCTCAATGGGAACGACCAGCGGATCAGATGATGAGGTTACATCTTCTTTATTTTCGTTGTTATTTGGCTGATATCTGACATTGTTCATCTGATTATTCTTATCTTTGTTCTCAACAGTTGTACATGGATGAAGAAGATATTTTTGTGGCCAACGACGATTACGAAGACGAGAAGGAGCGGAACATACCAGAAGTAAGCAAAGGAGAAGAGGTTAATTACCGGAGGAAAGTTGAGCTGTTGGAACAAGAGTGCTATGAACGGGGCAAAACAATTCGTTCGTTGGAAGAACAGCTACACAGCGCCAAGAAAACACTCAAATCATTACAAAAAGCACAAGGAGGCCAACAATGGTCCATCAGCACCAAGGGAAAACAGGACAAACCTGGTCCGTCTGCTGAGATTGAGACAGAAACTAGCAAAGACATCGTTCAGACGTTGCAACGAAGAATTCAGATACTAGAGTTTGTAGAATGCAACATTTATCAAGCAAAGAAGTTAGTGCTGTCGAAAGATGGCATGCCTGTTGTTGGAGAATATATGTTTATTTGGATGGTGAACAACCACATTTTGGACGATTCTCCCAATGGTTCAAGCGTTATTGCAGCGGGAGATGAAAAGAGCACTATCTCGAAAGTGCTCAATGCAATTCATGCATGTGCAAAGGTCTCTCTCTCTCTCTCTCTCTCATTTCCTTCTTCCATTAACAGAAGAATGAGGCTACCGTTTTGTGCTTATTCATGCTTTCGATTTTTTATAAAGAGAGCAAAAGTTCACGAAAAAGGATACTGGTTATCAGTGGCATGTTATTTTCTTCATATGCTTCACAAAGATAGTTTATCTGGAAGTTTGGCCCAGTTCTTAAAGGAAAGTGTCATGACTCTTATCACGAGTATCATTAATAACCTTTTATGTGATGTTTATCACGTGCGGTCTCCCTCTTTTCTCCTCTCCTTTCCTTGCTATTGTTCATCGTTTCAACTCTCATGCACTGATGTTTGTGATAATGAACAGGATTTAGACCCAGTATTGATACCAGCTATTTTGGAACAACCGTCTTCCTTTCTGCAACAAGAAGAAAAAAGGTACTCCCACCAAAAACAATTGGCACACAATCACATTGACAATACTTCATATTCAGTGATGAAGAAACAGAAAGTTCAACAGAAATGAAAGTAGTTCCAAAGTTAGAGGAATACTTTCGTGTGTTTAAAGACAATAATGTCCCAAACCAGCTGATGCAACAATTTTTTGCACATTTGCTTCGTTTTATTGATTATACCCTTTGTAATAGCTTATTTGCTCAAAAGCACTTGTGTACATGTGCCAATGGGTTTCAAATTAAGTTGGAGCTTTCAAAAGTAGAGCAGTGGATAAGTAAGACTCTTGGTGATCTTAGGTTGGTTTCTGTTTAGGAGTTTTTTGGTTCATCACTGACTACTTTCATCTGGTCTGGATTTTTTTTTGTTACCTTTTCAAAAGAGAGGATGAGCACCCACTGAAGTTCATCACTCAAGTGGCCAATGTACTTGTGATGGACAAGCTTGTATTGACACAACCAGATGCCTTGGCCCAAATCTGCCCCAATCTATCGTTAACACAAGTGAATCACTTGTTGGAGCTATTTACTCCTGACTCGTACTTATTCCTTGATTGTTTTATTTTTGTTTCATCCTAGTCTTACAATACATTCATTGCAACCAGGTTGGCACCAGAGCCTATCCCCAAAAAGTTATTTAAACGCTTACACCAAAGCAAGAACCGAGATAGCAGTTACACCTTTGATGTTGAAGAACAACTTACTGCAGTTGATTTTACCTTTTTTTAATTAACCTCACTCAAGTTCTGCCAGCAAAAGTTAGTCACCAAGATAGACAATACCCAAAAAGTGTTGAACAAACAAGAAAATGCTCTATGTAATAATTTCAAAAAAATGGTGAGTACAACTTTTTTTTATAAGATGTTAAGATGTTGCAATAAGAAAGAGGGCATTTTGCACATGTCTAGCCTTGCAAGTCTGCAGCATCATCCTCGGATAGGTGTGTATCTTCCTGTTCTGTACTCAGTGGGGCTCAGGAGGCGATGCTGGCGAAGTAAGGATGCACAGCCAAACTATGAATCGAGGAACCTTGGTTGCAAGATGGTGCTGATTTCAAGCCCAGAAACTCCAAGGCCAGGGCTCCAGGAACAAGATAAAGCAGGTAAGTGAGATTAGGCCTAGATCTGGCTTGGTACTTCAAACTCTTCATGCTCTTGAACTCATCCAGTTGTTGACACCTGGCAGTGCATGCTGCGCTCTTCACAATGTCAAATACGTCATCAATGTGCTTTCTGTCTGAGAGATAATGAAGTGTGTACTCTATTGGTTGCATGTCCTCTTCATAAAGTTGCTCGTGTTGAAGCAACATCACTGCGACTCTGCCAAGAGTAGTTTCAGCCTGAGCTAGCAAAGGCAGCACAGTGGAGAGTTCTCCGTCACACTCTTGGATCCCGTTTGCAGGCCCAAAATGCTCCAAAAGAGTTTTGGCAAGATGACCATTTTTCTGATATTTAAGTCGACTGGGGTCATTGAAGTGCTCTGCAAACTCGTTGTTGTGGTGGTGTTTTTTCTTTTGAGTTATGATTCCTGTCATTATCATCATAATTGTTTTTGAGGAAGTCATTAGGAAAAGTAGGTAAGAATGGCTGCTCTTGATGAGAGGTGAGGAATGCTTTGTGAATGGGTAATCTGTTGACCAACTTGGGAAGTATAGGAGCTATAAACTCATCCACTAGCTCATTCAAGTCACTGAAAAAACTTTGTAGAATGCCAGAGATATGTTGATGGCAAAGCTGACGATGAATATTGGGCCAACAAAGAGGAGATTTGTTTTTGACCTCATAAGTTGCTACAGCTTCAGCTAGCACATCCTTGTCAAACTCATCTGGATGAGTTTCTACCCAAGCAGTACAACATTCAAGCCACAAGGAGTGATAAAATTGTATTTGTTGATCTTTGGTTGGTAAATCTGTTTGTTTCATGAACCACCTAAAGAAGCAGTGTAAAAGAAGAAGAGAAAGAGAAAGAGAAAGAGAAAGAAAGAGAAAGAGAGAGAAAAAGAAAGAACAAGAAAGAAAGGGAGAAAAAGAGACAAAAAACAAAGTGTGAATAAATGTCAAAAGAAGAACAAATAGATTAACACCAATCAATCATAACAAGGTTAGGGAATCGGCCTTGATTTAAGGATACCCTTTGCCGAACAAGAGTTAGGTGTGTCATAAACATAAATACATCCAAAGGAAGACCAATACTTGAAGTATTTGTTACAATTGATAATTTGGTTTTAGGTTAGGGTTAGGTATTATTATTTTGAGCTAAGAATTAGCTCTACAAATATAATGATAGTATCATCTTAAAGAGCAACTCAAGGGCTATAAGAAGATATATTATATGTTGGGTATAAATAAAATGTTACAAAGTTAAAATATTTTTGGTTTAAAAAGTAAAAAAACTGTATCATGCACAAATTTTGCGCAAATACTACTCGATTTTCGCGAAAAACAAAAAGAAAGAAGAAGGAACCACATGCCAGAGCACTTTTACATCTAAAAGTGTTGATTGTAAGCTTTAACAGTCATCTTTTTTCAAATGGTTTGTTGCTAAAGTGTTGTTTTTATTATTGTTGTAATTTTTAATTATTATAAAACACAAAAATAGGTATGCAACAACCAAAAGACAGTATTTCTACATTTTCTACATCTTCTTCATCATTTTCTTCATCTTCTTCTTCATCATCTTCTTCATTGCTTTGAGAAGCTTTGTTAGCAAAACAAACTGTTACAATTAGTGCTTTTTATCCAGCTTGCTATTCCAACTATGAGCTATTATGACAACTTCTAATTGTTGACAAGAAAACAAAAAGAGGACATCGCAAACATTTTTATGGCATTAATTGGAAGCAACTCAAAAAGCAAATACCAGAAATACAACAATTGATAAAAGAAGAGAAAGATAAAAAGAGAAGATGACAAGATGCTTCACAACTCGACATTACAATAAAAGAAAAAAATGAGGCACAGCAAAGCATTGCAATGAAAAGCATTATTCAAACAACAAGAGACTTATGTTCTACTCTGGGTATCTTCTTTCAATTTGTGGAATTATGTGAGAGTAACTTTAAGAAGGACGAAGAAAAAAAGAAGAATGTTAGACAAAGAGAATAGAACCAAGAAAAGAAACAACAGAGTGACGAGAGCCCAATGTAATTTAATGCATGAAAGAGAAAAGATAAGTGTGTGATTGTGTGTGTGTTTGTCCTCTGTTTGTGAACTGCAACCTTGAGTGAAGAAAATGAAAGAAGAACCAATTTATAGTTAGGAAGGGAACCTTAAGGGCCAGAGATCGAGGGTTCGTCAGCGAAATTGCCAATTCTCAATTTCTGAGCTTGAAGAAACTTCAGGGGAAAAGACTGGAAACAACGAGTTGATCTTCGGTGTCGACAAGATTGATCGAAGAGGTGACGTCGGTTGTCGGCAGAAAAAGACCGAAGAGAAAGAAAGAAGGAAGAATGAGGAGAAAAGAGTTGGTTATGTTGGCAGTTGCCAACATCACTTCCTTCCCTGTTGAGAGGATTTCTTACGCTTTCACTTCCAATAGTTGACGATGGGTTGTTGGTCATCAAAGTTCTCAGTTCGAACCCAGGAATCATATTTGACGGAAAAACCTTTCCAATGGACAAGGTACTTGTGGCAATTAGGAGGACCTTTGTGATCAACAATGAAACGAACCTCCCAGCTCTTTTTTGAAGGGTTAGAGGACACTGGAGAGAAGGAACCGGGTGAGGAGTTGGGTGGATCCACTTTCTTTAGAAGAGAAGGAGCAACTGTTGTAAAATAAGAACGGGAATGACGGTGGAGACAAAGTAAGTACGAGACCTGAACTTAATTTACTAAAAGTGAAGAGTACAAGTGATAGTAAAGTATCTTGTGTTTTGTTGTAAGTTGTCCCGAGAGGAAAAAGAAGAAGCAAGGAGAGGCAGTATTTAAGCTAGAACAATTATCAAAAAAAGAAGAACAGAGAATATCAGCATAAAAGGGTAGAGAGAGAAAACAACAAGAAAGGAGAAGTTCAAGAAAGGAGAAGTTGGACACGAAGAGGTTTCCTCAGGTCGACAGGCATGAGGGAGAGGTCGACAGGAAGAGAAGAAGGGCTATTATGTTGGAGTTTTCCAACACAACAGTATCTGGAAGAAGATCACTGGTGGCATCTTGGAGTTGGTAGGTGCCATTGGGAGTGCATTGAACAACTGTGAAAGGACCGAGGTATTTCGGGTCGGTTTTGGATTCGGAACTGGAATTCACAAGCATGACTGTCACCAGGAGCAAATGAAATGAGAGAAGCATTCTTGTTGAAGTGATCAACTACTTGATGATTATAGTTCTCTATAGTGGTTGTGGAGGAGGGCCAAACAAGTGAACAAAGATCTTCAACATGTTTATATCATGCTTCAAGGGAAAGTGGAGTAGAAGGAGATGATGAAAAGTTCTCAGGTGGATTGGCAGGTTGACTGAAGAAGAATTCAAATGGAGAAGAGTTGTGGCAAGAAGAGGTGTGATCGTAAGACCTTTCTGTGTAGCCGGAAGAAACATAGACCAGTGGTTCCAATCACCGTTGACTAGCTTGAAGAGCATTGATTTCACGAGCTTAACATGACTCTCAGCAGCTCTGTTAGCACAAGGATGATAGGATGAGATGAAGCAATGATCAAAACTAGTAAGTTCTTTAAAGGAAGAAAGAATGTTATTAACAAACTCAGTGCCATTGTCGGATTGGATGATCTTTGGAAAGCCAAAGTCGCAAATGCTCTGGTAGAGGACATGAGCAATGGAAAGAGCTGATCTGTTGAGAAGGGGTCGGAGCACGGTGAAGTGAGTAGCAATGTCAACAAGAACCATAACATAGGAGAAACCATTCTTATCAATAGGGAGAGAACCAAAGAGATCCTGTGCAATATATTCAAAAGGAAAGGTTGCAGAGATTGTTCGAAGAGGGTGGAAGCCATGACAAACTATGTTGATGCATTGACAAACATCACAAGAACGAGCAATAAGGTGATAATCGGCATGAAGGGAAGGCCAGAAGTAACCTTGTTGGAAAGGGCAAATAATACAAACGGACGGGGCCAAAATATATTATTCAAAGAGGGAACAAGGGAACAAAGGGTGTCAAGAGGGGAAGGTGTGGTGTGAACTAAACAAAACTAACTAATTAAAAGAAAAAGAGAAGGAAGCAACAGAATAAAAGGAAGAAGCCTAGCGATGTGACAACAGGCGATTGGTCCACATCACAGATGTCGACAGAAAGGAAAGGAAAGGAAAGGGGCAACGGAACTAATTTGTTGAGAGTAATTCTCAACATCACTCCCTCTTCCACTGGAGTCAGCCATAGGAGTTGTGGTCAAGTGAGTCTTCCACCAGCTCATTAATTGCACAGCACTCTGGTGAGTGAATGAACACTGTTCAAACTGTTTGGTGACACTATATATGGTCACAAACAGTGTTCAGAGGTGTTCAATAGTGTTCGATCTTGTTTGATGTCACCTCCAAACATCACCAAACACCGCCAAACTCTTCTTCCTGATCGGATTGAGGAGTCCTGCAGGAAGACTTAGCCACTGTTGAGTGAGAAACATCAACAGGAGGGTGGCAAACACAAGCGAGGAGGTAAGAGAAGAGAAGAGATACTTCCACTTTCCAAACTAAACAGCAAGCAAAAGGGTGAAAGAGGAAAGGCATGCCTACAAAAGGGAAACATCGTTTGACAGAGTTAGCATTTCCTCTTCGGACTTAGGGTTAGGGTTA